>SCLH01002048.1:95428-146834 GCA_004367855.1 Oikopleura vanhoeffeni
CACATCTATTAGATTAATCAAAAGGTCATAAAGGGATATACATTCTTTTTAATATACCATCAAAGTTATGTTTCATGATCAAGGCAACTTTTGTAACTTCAGAATTTTTGCTTTTTAAGAAAATTTTGTGTTCAAATTAAACTTTTCGAATTCGACAAATTATGGAAATTTTTGAAAAAAGTTACGAACAATATAAAAAATGCCTTATTTTTTGTTCAATTTTTTTTGATTATTTCTTCAAATCAACGAAAAACACTCTTCAAAATGACATCTTTAACTTTTCGCGTATTTTCACATATTTCTTATATGCTATTTAAAAAAATATATGACATGGTTTTTGGTCAAAAATATTTGGAAATATTTCGAAAATTTCCTTATTTCTTGTTCAAAATTTTTTATATGCTATTTAAAAAATATATGACATGGTTTTTGGTCAAAAATATTTGGAAATATTCCGAAAATTTTCCTTATTTCTTGTTCAAATTTTTTAAACCTATTTCTCTTGAATCATTAGCTGAAAATATTGAGAATGGCTTCTTTAACTTAATTCAAATATGTTTTCTCTTGTTTATACTCTGAATCGTAATTTTTGCAACGACACTACGGCTTGGAACAAATCGGTTGAGCCCTTCGTTAATCAAAAATCAAAAAAAAATAACACTTAAACTTGCCAAATTATTAAGTCGACCAATCCACCGAATTCAATTTATTTCCTTCATCTCATGTAAAAATATATTTTCTACGATGTGCCAAAATTACGGTATTTTCGAATTTTTTGGACATTTAAAATTTTCGATTTTGACATAAAAATAGTATGAAACCAAATATAATAAATTGAATTCGGTGGTCGAGACTGTTTTTTCCGGTTACTACTTCCTAAAGAATGAAAAAAAAAATTTACCTCAATTTTGACGCCTTCAACCGATTTCTCCCGTTTTTGAGTGTTTTTTTCAAAAGACGATTTATAAAGTAAAAATAATCGATCTGAAAAATCTGATTGAACGAAGGAAGCTCAAAAGTGCTCGAAAAAGTTTTTATCCGAAAATTTTGAAGAAGCAAAAAGTTTTCCGTCAAGAGAAAAAAAATCGAAAAAGTGCAAATTTGTAAAAATGCACCGAGGCCCTTAAGAGGGTTGTGGGTGTAGAATTATGAAATTACTGGGGAAAACTACTCACTTCTTCAGCTGGACTGGAAGGGTCGATAATGGGTAGATAAAAATAAATAAGAAAATAAATACTGGAGACTAAAACCTATTGTTACTGCAATTTAAATTTTTTTAATTCTGAGCAAGGGTGAATCACTGGTGCCGCTCTAAAGAACCGGTAAATATATGGACTTCTATTTACAAAATTTGATAATACTCGGTCAATTTTGCTTCAAATTTAACCACACTAATATATTTTGAAACGTATGAAAGTTTCACATAAATTATGTGACATAATTGACAGCTTAGTCCAAGTTTTTGCTTTTTATAAGTGAAAATAAGTTCTTTTGATATAATTTCCCAGCAGAGGGTAACATTTCTGATGTGTTGTCTTGTCATCTAACGTCCACGTCTACGCGAGCGCTCTTCAGACTAAACCAATCAAAAAATTGTATTTTCTGAATTGTTTTCTTTCAGTACAATTCAAGAATAAAACAACAATTTTCTTCAACGTTTGTTTCATTTACATTTACAACTCCGTTTAGCTTTTTTAGAATTTTATCTGATGAGTCGCCAATATGTGGAGGAGGCCCCGTTATCGATATGTAAACTGAGCCGGGCGAAACGTCGAATTTTTAATATTTTCAAAATAGCAAAAACAGTGTGTAAAACAACTCAATTTTAATATATCTGAAGCAAAGTTTAGACACTTTTAACGTGGTTATCAAAAACCTGTTTGAGTAAATGTGATTTTCTGTGATTTACTGAAAATTGTTGGTATTCGATATTTATGCTAAAAAGTAAACCTGATTTCAAATTTAATTAACGCTCACAAGATCGATAGTTAAAAAGATCTAATAATATTTTCATTTTTTTAAGAATCCCTTATAAATTAATAAGTGTGATTATTAAAAAGCATAGTAATCTAACGTTTCGATTTATTATCATTATCAAATATTTTAGTTGATGTTAGTTAGCATATGTTAGTTTTTTAACATGTTTCAAGTTTAACACTGCCAGAGATAATACATGTACTAGAATTTTATAGTTTAAAGTCATATTTTAAAATGTTTCGAACAAAATATTTTCAAAAATTTTTGATAAGTGTAATGTTAATTTTTTTCGAAGTAGTTACTCAATTTAATTTGTTATCTATTTAAAAATCGTTTTTTTTTTAATCTGAAATAATTTACACCTCGATGAACGAATGACTTTGTTTCAGGTGTTTTAAGCCGTTTAAATTTCTGATTCTACAAAAAGTCAATAAACTATCGTGAAAGTAATTGCATCTGAGAATAAAATGCGAGATGATGGTTTAGTGCTGAGAATTGGAGTTAATCCGAATTAATCTTTATTGAAGAACTTATTTTGCTTCAAACTGTATTTTTTCAAAATCAAGATGAAAAATATTTCGAGGAAAACTTTGAATATACAGGGATTGACAAGTTTTTGAGCGTATCAAAAACACTTTTGGCCTTCCAAGATTAAAAATGAGTTTCTTTTGACAGTAAGTGAACCTTAAAGCGTGTTCAAGAAATGTCCGCATCAATTTAAATTTGCAAAAAAATTTAAGTAGACCAAAAAATACTCAATTTAAACCATTTTACGGTCGGATGCATATCTTTTTCCTAACCAAATCTTGAAAATTATGATGATCTGTATAGCGCGTGTTCGAATCTAACGAAGATTATCCTATTGATTGTCTCGGGTTTAATCATAGGCAAGGGTGGTTGTTATTGAGAGCGCCTGAGTTGATTGGGCCGTTATAACAGCCGATCAACCCCCGGTCAATAAGGCGGTATGGGATTCGAGAATAGTGGGATTCGAACACGTTACAGTAATCACCCTCATTTTCACGATAAGGTTAGAAAAAGGATATGAATCATATATGATATGGATCATATCATATCATATGATGTACCGAATGTGTGAAACGCCCCTTAAATAAACTAACAAAGTCGCGTTCTGATTGGTTAAGCGTGAATCTCCTCGAGGAACACCCCAAAAGCTAAAACACATTGGGTATATCTATCATCCCTCTTCGTTGTGAACAAGATGTTCTCATTGCCGTGCATCGTTTATTATAAGTATTGAATGTTTTTTGAAATAAGGACAAATAGTCCGATTCCGACATTTTTCTTCTTTTGATTCATGAATACGGTCATTTTCATTTATCTAACAACTTAATCGAATGAGTCGTTCCACAAAACGCTAGATTTCCGGTGAGAACAACTTATTAACCACTGCGAGGCACTTTCGTTGTAAAACAGATATGATATAAAAATTAATTTCGCCGAGTACCAGAACCGGCTCATTTTTGACCGCGGTTCACAAATGGCCCAAATAGGCTGAACATGACAAAAATCTTTTACTTTATTATTAGATTTTGAGTACCAGTTTTAGAATTATCTCAAAAGTGATATACAGGAGGGGAAATATTGCCGAAAGTCTTTTGCCGAAAAATTTCGGACATATTGGCAAATTCGGCAATATTGGGCACTCTTTTGTACTGGGAACCTATATCCCTTATTCCCCTCCTGTCCTTTTTTGGTCCCTCAAAAAACACGAGGGGTGAGAAAACCACGCGTCATTTGAAAACGAGTCATCCGATAAAGTTCTTAGATAGCTCAAACTGTGCACAAATATCTAGTGAATAATACAAAATAAAAATTGGTTCGAATCAGACCATTTTTTCTCAGACCTTTTGTTTCTATTTTTTAAAAAACTAATAATTAAACAATTTCAGTAATTTTAAAAAAATAATAAAATCATTGGTCCTATTAAAACAGTTTTTAATGTTTATATTTATTAGATAATTGTGCTCAGTTTGAGCTATCTAAGAACTCAATCAGATGACTCGTTTTGAAATGAAGCGTCGTTTTCTTACCCCCCGTGTTTTTGAGGGACCAAAAAAAGGACAGGAGGGCAATAAAGGGATATAACGGGATTTTTTTTGCCAACAAATTTTGGACATATTGGCAAATTCGGCAATATTGAGGTGGAGATATTTGGCGCCCCCCCCTGTTTATAATATTAATTATTATATCCTTTTGCTTGAGAAAATTATGTCAGGACATTTTTGCTTGGTTCTAAACCTCAATTTGGGTATGGCAGTCTTAAATGCATGCGGTTAAATAGAGTTTTTATTCGGTAAATTGTGTTTCAAATCTAGCTCAGGGGCGGTTCCTACCTATAAATAATAAAGTTTTCCTTATTCTCTTTGATTAAATCGATATTTGATCGAAAGTTTTCGTCAAAAATCTTATGAAATCCCCTCAAAATAATCATGTAGGAAATAGCTGATGCGTTAGAAAACAAAGTGATGGATTGTTAGCAAAAATCTTAATTCACTGATAATAAACTTCTTATTTTGAGAATTTTATTTAGTTGTAAAAAATGAAAGCTGATTTGTCAACTTCAATTTGTTAAGAACAATCCTAAGAAATAAACTGTTTATATTCCCGTAGTTTTCTTTGCAGACTTGTTTAATTGAGTGATTTTGCGTGGGTTTTGTTTCTCTTTCCTCTTTTTTCCCTATCTATGAAAACCCACATGAATGTGTTGCTAATAACTCCATGCAAATCACCTAAAAGAGTTTTGTTCAAATTTACTTCTCGTTTTTAAGACATCGCATTATAATTTTCAAAAATCAAGAACTTTTAGCTTATTGCATAGGAAAATAATTTTAAAACCATCGAAAGTGCTTTCCTGACCATGGTTCAAAATAAAACAAGTAGACAAATGCTTGTAATTGTCAAAGTCTGATAAAAAACCGTCAGAATAAAATTGGGGAAATTTTTGTCTTGGGCCTCATTCAGCGACAAAAACTATTTGTTAGGCCTATAAAAATTTATTTCTGACTTTTTAAATTAAGAAACTCAGATGTTAATTTTTATGAGCCCTTGAATAAATTCGACTAGATTTCTGTAAGAAATTAATTTTCTCCTATAATTCACAAAGCTGAACATTTACAAACGATCAAAAATAAATCATCAATATAAATTAAGAAAATATGTGCTCAACTTTCGCAACATGGCGAGGTTATCGCAACATTTTCTTAATTTTTTGAGAAAAAATTGAAATAAGTATCCGAACCGAACAAAAATTTAGATTCGAGCAGCCTTTAAATTTCTAGGCATTTGCATCGTAGCAGCTTTTCATGAAAAATATAATTATTATGAAAAGTAAAGGTCAACTGAAAATGTCTTCTAAATAAGAATTTAAAATCAAATAAAAAATATTTCTTGGTGACTCATTTTTAATAAATTTCATGATAAAATTTTCATTCATGATTTAATTTCTAGAGAATGAACGTTAAATGCATGTTTAATTTTATTTATAAAGGTCTTTTTTATTTACATTCGTGTTTCAAAAAAGGTCTCTAGGGAAAACGGTTCGGTTTCAAAAATGAGAAACTAAAAAAACAGAGGCAAAAGTAGATTGCTCAATTTGCAAGGTTTTAATCCAATATTTATTCAAATAGTTTTTTCTAGCACTTGAAACTATGAAAATTTGAGCAAATGAGAGCCTTCATCAGTATGCCGATTATAAAATGAACATATAAAATAGAGAACACTGATTGGAAAGCTGAATTTAATCATTTTTTTTAATAAAAGTGACACTTTTGGACATTTTAACGAGGAAAAATGAGCCAAAATTATCTAGCAGAGATTCAAAATTGCCCAGCGGCTGAGCCAATGTTGATAGAAGGTAATTTTACAACAATATATCCAGCTAAGGAGGTTCAACATGTATTGATCGTAGAACGTCTCATTAAGATTTAAACGTCAATTTAGAAAATCAAACTAAAAATCAATCTTCACAACATTTAATTTTGATGCTTGAAGAAAAATAGGGATTTAAACCCAGGATCATTCTCAAATGATTCATTGTTAGAAGGTTGATTTCAGTCACCTGGAAATTATTTATTTATTCATTATAATTTTCTTGGAAAAATCTGACTTTTCACAGACAACAGCTCCTAATTTTAGAACATTATTTTGATATCAAAAAAAATTATAGGACAGGTTGTATTATTTTTTTTATAGGGATATTTTTGAAAAGATATTTTTAAAAGGAGTTCCGCCAAGGCACCAGACTCTGGTGACCAGAGCCGATATATCGGCTAAATTTTGAACGTTTTTTACAGAAAGCTCAAAGCAGTTATAATTTTAATTACCTTTGCATAGGGAACTTGAAAAGCTATATTTTTGGATTCAAAATTTCAAATTCTAGAATTTTTAGTTTTAGAAAATATAGTTTGAAAAGCAAGCTACAAAAGCACGGTTTAAAAACAAGGTTGTATAGCATATCACGTAATACGTGCACACAGTTGTCTTCACAAATTATATTTCTTTGTGAATCGAAGCACAATGATCTGAGCCAGACCTCGGCAAGCCAGAGGTATTTGTCTGGCTTGGTTTGACCAGACGAAAGAATTTCTTTGGCTTGGCTTTTTGATGTCGAATCATATTATCAAAGAATGTCAATAGCTAAACGAAAAAAAAGATTTATAAAAATTCTTCACTTGGCCTTAACTCGTAGACTTTAGACATGAATCTGTACCAGACTCGATTTTAGCCAACTAGTTCCTCACTTTTAAGGGAGTATCCGACGTACGCTATATCTCGGAACTCAGACATGCGAAAAGTTAATTTTTACTGCATTCTCATTTTTGATATCGATTTCTTCCAAAAAAATTAAAAAAAAAATTTCGATATAAAAAATTTTCATAAATTTCGTCTTTTTACGAAGTATTATTTTCATTCACTTTACTGTATCTTTGAAAGTATTTATCCGTTGAATCTAATTTTGCTTGCACATTTTGCCTGTGAATTCAATCTGGAATGTAAAAATAAAATTTTTCGAAAAAAAGTTTTTTCAACTTTTCCTTAGATCAAGAAAATAGGGTACCGACGGACGCTATATCTCGGAACCAGACATGAGAAAAAGTTATTTTTGCTGCATTCTCATTTTTGAATATCGATTTTTTCCGAAAAAATTAAAAAAAGAAATTTTTCGATATAAAAATTTCATAAATTTCGTATTTTTACGAAGTATTATTTTCATTCACTTTACTGTATCTTTTAAAGAATTAATCCGTTGAATTTAATTTTGCTTGCACATTTTGCCTGTGAATTCAATCTGGATGTAAAAATGAAAAATTTTTATTTTGAAAAAAATTATTCTTTGAAAATATTTATTTCAGTTTTTAAGTACCCAAACTTTGAGCGCGTCGCATTAAGTACTCGAAAAAAATATCGAAAAACCCACTCATTTAGTTCCGGCAAAAACGATTTCCTAAAAGTGCTTTTTTAACTAACCGTTTTGGCGAATGATTTCAAGAAAACAAAGTATCTTCAAAAACACCCATTTTGAGACGTTTTTTATTGAAAAAAAATTGAATTAGACAAATTTCAAATTTCTGGCTTCATTTAGTTCCGGAGTTTTTGAATTAGCATACTACACAAAAAGTGAAAAATTCTGATGTCACCTCAAAAATCATTTCTTTATGAAAAACGGCCAAATTGAATTTTTGGACCGGTAGTACGACCGGTACGATCATACAAAAACTTCCGGTTTCTTTTTTTGAAAATTCAGACAAATATTTCGTAAGTGTCACACGAGAAAATCACTGTAATTTATTCAGCTCCTGACAGACGTTTTGAAATCACTAAATGGCGTCGGATACTGCCTTAAATCGGCCATATTAGCAAAGTTTCAGTATCAACATTCATTTTTCAATAGCTTAAATAATATTCAGCCAATTTGCTATACAAATAAAATAACAAATAAAATTTTAAACGAACTTAAAGGCATTTAATGAGGATAAGAAAACAAAAACTTGCAAAATTTACTATCACTCACTCGATATGAAAGTGCAATAATGAGATGAAATTTAAACCTTAATTTATATTCGCAATTACCTCGTATAAAACTTCAAATGATTTTCTATTGCTCTGTTTAAACATAATTATATGTTTTCTACAAAATTCTTTAGTAAAATGTCTCTTAAATTTGTTGTGAAAAATATTTTTGTTGTGAATATGTGATATCTTTCATGCGTAGGCGTCTCATGTAATCATTTTTTTCTAAAGTGTTGACTTCTAGAATGCTCTATTTAAACCGGAGGCATACTGTAATGCAAATAAAGTCTTAGAAATTTGTTTACGATTCTTTTAAGGGTCTTCCGCATGATTTGATACTTTTGAAAAAAAAATATATAGTACCCATATACGTAATTTGAAAAAGTTCTCAAATTACAAACAAATACTTTGGGATAACTTTGGGCTTTGTTAGAACTTTTTCTCATTACAACAATGTCCGAATAAATCAGGTGACGAAATAATTCAAAATAAGGTTTGAAATATGTCATAGATAAATCCTTATTTCTCGAAAAATAAGATCACGTGACGTGTTTGGAAGATATTTCATGTTCAAAATCTTAAATTAGGTGTTTATTGGCCCAAAAAATTTCGGCGTAATTTGATCGCTATTTGTTTACTTTCATCAAAACCTTATTTTCTAGTTTGAAGGTCACGTTATCGCTTTTGGACTTTGGTGTCATTGGAAAAAAGTCTTAAAAACTTCTAAAGACCACTTCACTTCTTTCAAAAATTGATTTAAGCAATTTTTGAAAAAAACAGTACTACTTTTACCAACCTTATTCCTTAAATATACGGTCACGGTGATCATTTTCGGGCTATGATGCAATGGAAAAATGTCTTGGAATTTTTTCTGATACTATGAAAGGTTTAATTTTGTGATTTAAAATTTTTTGCAAAAAGTAAGTACTGTAATACAGTAAAAATTTAAAAAAAAACGCACAAACGTCATTTTGTTTTCAAAGTTTATCGATAACTTTATAACTGATCTGTATTAATGATGTAACGTCGAAAAATGCGATTTAATGGTGTGCGGCAACTAGTTGGCTAAAATCGAGTCTACGAGTAAAAATAACCTTTTTTCTGCCGCGGCATGCCGTAAAATTTTTTCTGATACTATTTTCCCGCTAATACTAGTACACAAATTCATGGTCTAGTTTTCGCAACGGAGAATTTATGAGCTTACAGAAAATTTTGTCAGTTCAAAAATGAAATCTCAAAAGTTTTGGTTCAATACGTTGTTCTCATTGCATAAAATGGGTATTTTAAATAAACTATTTTTAAGATTAATTGAAAATAGATATAATTAAATAAATTTAGAATCGCAGCGAGACTCGGCCAGAGGAAGCGAAATTGGAGATGGCGAAAAATTTGAAATGACAACGCAAAAGGTGATAATAGTATTTGAATTAAATTTTCTACTCAAAAAATCCAACTGATTCTATTTTGATTTCTCTAATAAATTGCGCTTTAAATTTTCAAAACAAAAATTTTTATCTATTTTAATTACAAATTGTAATGGAAAATAAATGATGAATGGTATTTTGGAGACAAAATTTGAAAAAAATTTCTTTTGTTACGTTAGGCTGACCGAATTTAATTTGGTTTCATTGAAATTAGGATTGAAAATTATAGTTCTTACGAAATTCGAAATAAATAGTTTATCAAAAACTTTCCAACTAGCATTTCACATCCGATTTTCGTGTAAAATCATTTTCAAAAATGCTCAAATTGTTTATTCACAGCATTGAAAATTAGTGAGTCAGCCAAAATTTAAGGTCAGCCACGTAACCAGATTTTTATTTATTATATCGTCTGTGGAAAAAATGCATATACTGTTTGTTAGAGGCTTAAAAATTTTTTCTAAGATTTTTTTCGGTTTTCTCAGAACGGACATTTTCAAATTTGTAATGGTCAATATCCGGTAGCAACGGAACAATTGGTCATTTTTATTCTTAACTGTAAAAATTAATTATTTTATAATAATAAAAATTGTAATTTCATCTTTTAAGATGGATGCCATCATCAATATCGAAAACATCTCTCCGACTCCTGTGGCGACAAGTAACATCTATACCGAACAACCAGTGAGGAATCATAGGGTACCAAAGGTAAAATTGTATATATTCACGAAAATGTCATATGAAATATTTGTACAGCCACAATTTGCAATCTAACTGGTACATATCCTTTTCCAAACCTAACTCCATCTTCAAAATGCTTACTATCTTTATAGCGCGTATTCGAATCCCACTAAGGTTGTCTCAGTAATTGTCTTGAGTATGATTATAGGGAAGAGTGATTGATATTGGGACCGTCAAAGTTGATAAGTGTGTAATCAATCCAGCAATAACTAAGAAAATCACTAAGACAACATCAGTGAGCTTCAAACACGCGCTATAGAGATAGTAAGCATTTTAAGATGGACTTAGATTGGGAAAAGGATATACTGACCCTAAAAATTGTACCTCTTAGAAGTTTTGTTCCTGTTGGGGAACATCCCTATACTTTTCCTTGGTGAGCTTCATTGTAGATTAAATAACTTCATTTTACAGGCAAATTCGAATTTATTAAATAATATTTTACAAAATACACCTGTTTGAAATAAATAAATTGCAGCCAGCAGGTTTATATCATTGTTTCTGAAAACGCTTCCCAGATGTGGATACATTGTACATCTTTAAAAAAGTGTACCAGTAACGGACCAATGACCGCGTCTGATTTTTCCTAGTTCTTAAGGGGGTAGCGGTCGTACTCTTTTGAGGGTACTTTGGCTCAAAATCTTTGAGGTGCAAAATAGCACGACATTGCTAGGGAACACTCAGAAGCCTTAAACTAATTAAAAAACAAAAAAAAATTTTAAAAAAAGAAATTTTCATTGTTTGAGAATTTTTCTGAGTATTTTTTTTGGAAAACATTGAAACCCAATTTTCGATCAGAAAAACTGAAAATATTCAAAAGCTGTAACCAGATTTTCTTCTCGGCATCACCCAAGCTTTTATTTGATGGTACTTTGGACTAAATTCGACGACTTTTATTTACGAGTTTTCACTTCCGGTTTACTAAAATTTAATTTTCTAGAATTTAAAACAACCTTTCAAAATTCAGCCTTATCAAAATAACAAAAACATATTTCTCCATCGTTCTCCCAAATTTATACTGCATTCTGAAATGTAACCTAGGAGGAGATAGATTTTAATTAGCGAAAACCTTGAAATTAGGCGGTTTTTCGCAGTTCTAGGAAAAACTAGTCGGAAATTGAAAAATCCACTTTATCAAGTTTCAACCATTAGTGTTTTCGTGGTTCATGCCAGGTTTGAGTGAAATCGTATGCGAGCTCTAGCAGGAGATATATTTTGAAATGTCAATTAAGTGTTCCAAAATGCGCTACATAGTTTGCGACCGCTACCCCCTCAAATGAAGATAAAGTTTTTTGCCTTTTCCAACTAAAGTCAATCTTGAAAATAATGGTAATCTTTATAGCATATTCGAATCTCACGCGAAAGTTGATTGGTGCTTGATTGGTGATTTATCAGCCGATCAACTCTCCGGCCTATAAGGTGGCGTGAGTGGGATTCGAACACGAGCTATAAAGATCATCTTCATTTCCACGATTCATTTTGGTCGGAAATGGATATATTTTTCTTTGACAAGTTCGTAGACGGAAATCAGCAGTACAAGAAAAATATTAAATTACAAAAAATTTGTGGCTTTTTAAATAATCACAAAAAATTTTAATCGATTTTTATCCCAAATAACTCCTATTTCAAATAAACAATTTAGTTTATTACTGCAATGGAATCAGACCGTATGAATTTACCCACAACGATTTCAAAGCCATCGCCAAAAATGATGATGGTTGGAAATGGAGACAAAAAAGTTTCGAGCCATGACGTTTCTGACAGAAGGCGCCAAACCAGATTTGTCAATAAAAAAGGTGATAATTTTATAACGTTTTGCCAAGCAAAGTGCCTCTCGGTAGTTGATAGGATGTTCAAACTTTTTTCATTGGGGCTTTTCGAAACGAATCAACCAATTTATTTCTTTATAGTCCAAAATGACCACATATCCCTTTATCACTTTTTGGTTAGAATGCGTAGCCACAACGTTTAAATCACACGTTAAAAGGAGTAGTTGACCCGACCCGCCCGACCTGCGTTCCGGGTCGAAATTTCCGACCCGGCGACCCGGAAAAATCCGATCCCTGGGCTACGCATTTTAACCAAAAAGTGATAAAGGGATATATAAAGGAAAAAATCTGACAGAAACAAATTAGTCCGGTTCTTACAATTTTTTAAAAAACCTTGACGTTTAATTTTATTTTTAAACTTGTGAAATCATCAGATACGGACCATTTTTTTATTTTTACCAAATGATGTGGTCATTCTGAGCTTTTTAAGAACTAATGGGATAAGTTGTTTTCAAAAGTCGAAATGAAACTGTACACCCTATTTACTACCGATAATTAAACGTTTGGGATAGAAATTAAGTTAATGTATAAAAATAAGAAAGAAATAAAAAATAAGTGAAATATTTGTAAGCCAATCAGCACTCTTCGTTGGACTATTTTAATCTGAAAAACCATTTTGGTGGTCTTTTAAATTTTTAACAAAAACCTTTCAAATTTTATAAACAAAAACATTTAAATTAAAGCTAAAACTGTAAATTTTGAAACCAACTTCCAGACCACTAGATAACTCAAAATTTTTGAAACTTTCCTCAACATTGTTAAGCCCTCCTTTTGATCTTACTATGCGCATAATTTTATGTATACATTTGGTAATTTTGTTGGCAAAGAGAATTTATATTCTTTATTGTAGTGAAAAACAAGTACTATCCCCGATATGTAAATTCAGAATCCTTATCCTGATTCACGATTCGTGAGGTGCGAGTTTTAACGTTGGCGATCAAAACATTTTCTCTTTTTTCGAATGAACATGACTTTAAAAATATTTTTTTGAAATAACAAGCAACCCTGTCAAAAATGTTTTTGAAATTGCCTATCCTTCCACTTGAATATTTTTTCAAAGTTTTCGAAATGATGAAACGGGACATAATTTTTTCAAAATGTTGTCTCGGCTAATTTCAGCAGAAAAACCAAAAGTGCTCTGAAAATAAATCAAATCTGAGTCGGTCAATTTTTGGCGTTGGCCAAATTTAAAGACTGGAAATGAAAATTAGATTATCACAAATTCTCGGACCAAAAGGCTTTTTCCGTCAGCATAAGTCAAATAATCGATTGAATGTTTTCACATTTCAGTGTTCAGGTCATTGTAACGTCAAACATGGGAATGTTGAAGGAACATATCGATACTTCTCTGATCTATTTACAACGCTTGTGGACTTAAAATGGCGCTGGAATTTATTTATATTTTGCTCCTGTTATGTCTTTTCCTGGTTTTTATTTGCGCTAATTTGGTTTTTTATTGCCTTTATTCATGGAGATTTAGCACAATATGCCCCAAGAAACTCAAACACTTTTAACGGTAAGTTTGAGAAAACTATCTTGGTCAATAAGGGCCATGCATCCGAAACGGTGAATACAAAATAAATTCATTGGATTATTAATTTTCGGATATGGAAATTTAAGGTTTAATTTTTCTTTAGTTTTCTAGACTTATTTGACAATTTGTCGTAATGGAAAACAAGAATTTTAAGAAAAAAAAAATAAAACATAAAAATTGAAATATTTTTGGACTCTAGAATCTAGAGTCTAGATCAAATATTATTTAAAACTCTTTTTTGTTCCCCTATTTCCATTTCCAACCAAAAAGATTTTGAAACCAACTTATTCAATGAGGTTCTTATATGGCCCAAAATGAACACATACATATCGGCCCTGATTAGCAAACATGTTTGAACGATTTTGATGGGATGTGTGTATTTTATTTTGAAGTTAAACTGAATATTTCATGAGAAGCAATCATTTTTATAGGACCTTCAAAGAAGAAGTTATATTTTAGCACTTTAAAATCTCGTTTATTTCTTAAAGCTGGTCTCAGTTAGTAATACAATAAAATTTTCATTCGAAAAATTTGAAGTGGCGCGCCTAGGCGCCCCTCGCGCAATATATAATAATTTTGAGATTCATCATATTCAGGTTTTTCACAATTCTAGGACCAATTTTAAGCATATTTTATTATTTTGTAAAATGATGAATTATTTAAATTAATTTAATATTATTTGCATGTGACACACTACTAGTATGACACTAGGCCGATAATACTAATTTACGAGCCAAGGTGAAAGTTACGAAGTAAACTAACTTTAAAACTAGAAGCCACAAAGAATCATAGTGAATTTCCGACACTATAACAGATTTTTGCCGCAGAAAAAATTCCCGGGACAAGTTTTTGCAAAATATATTATTTTAAATGTGAAAAATCGACCTTTTCGATTTTTGACCGATGACTATCCACACATAAATAATATGACTTTAGATGAAGTGCAACTGCCCCTTAATGCTTCCACCGGTCAATGCCTTGAAAAAATAGAGATGTATAATATAGATCTTGAAACAACTGGTTTAAATGTAAATTATACGTTTGAAACAGAAATAAGAAAATCTTTTGATATCTTCCACGAAGCCTGTAAAGAAACGGAAGTCAAATATATGTATCAACCTGCTTATGTCGAAATTCACAGTCCGATTCTGATGAATAATTCAGAATATTTAGGTAATTAACTAAAGCTTCTTGGAATTTAGAGAATGATTTTTGCGAAAAAATGACTTCATTTAAATTTTTCAAGATTAATACGGAAGAACACTATCTGAACTCAAACCTGCTAGCAGAACTTTTTATGCTGCGTGATGCTGCACAGCCAGCGTTTATTCAGTTTTCGCTTGAATACGGACATTCACCGGAAGTTATCGGTTTCTCGAAAACGTTTTTTCAAACAGAATATCAAAATAAATCAAGGACTCTGGAAAAATTATCAAAAATAAAATTTGACACCGCTAAGGGGTCATATACACAATTTTACTATCTATTAACTCGAACATTGAATTCACTTAAAACCTTGTGTTTGGTCCCAGGTTTAGGCCAATAATCTGATTAAATAATCAAAATTGAAGTTGGACTACGCTGAGAAGTCATATTACACGATTTCTTATCATATCGAAAAGTAGAATAAAATTGAATAACCAACAGCAAATTTTTTTGATCAAAAAACAATTATAAAAAAACAATAATGACACCGAAATTTTTTTTTGAGTTTTTTCCATTCACAATTTTACCCAAATTTAATTCTTTCACATTGAGACAACAATCCTGACAGAATTTTTCGAGAAATATAACCGGAACTTGAATTTTTTAGAAACCGCGTCTTTAAGTGTTTAAAAAGTGTTTAATACAAAGTGTATAATCCTTGATAAATTGAGCTGTTTATTTTTTGTTTTTAAAATTGATTTTCTAAAATGTTTTCAATGATTTTTTGGTCTCATTAAGGAATGGAAAATTGTCATAATCGACCACGACCTACGAGCACTTAATTAGAGAAAAAAAGCTCTGGACGAAATATATATTAATTGAATTGGTTAATTTATAATTTCATTATAATTTATTTAAATTTTTTTCTTTTTTCGTGAACTTCTCAGTTAAAATTCTGAACTTTTGGTTTTCCAATGATGTTTTTGAAAACACACGACTTAACAATTACTTAATTTTTGACCCTGTATGTGACATATTTTATTTTGATTTGATTAATATATGTAAGCTTTTATATGTTTTCAAGTTTTTACGTCATAGGGCCTACAAATAATCGCATGTTATAAATACCAACTATGTACCAACTTTGCCACTCCAGCATATTTTTATCAAATTACTTCGGAAACATCACCTTTGAATAAAGATTGAAATTATATATTTCATATCGATATAGTCATCATTTTCTAATTTGTATACTTTCACTTGGAATAATGACAGGAAATAAGATTGATTAAGATAAATGAACATTTTACATAGTGATTGTTTTCAAATAACAGTAGTAAATTTCTATTTATCCAATGTGAAAATAAAATGTTAAGTTCAATTATATTAAGAAATAAAAATATCAGATTGAATTTTCTCTTGAGAAATTCGTCAGCAGGGATTTTCAGGTTTGTATGTTTCAAATGTCGTTTTGGACAAGTGCTTGACAACGCGTTTATTAACAATTATTCTCATCGATTAATTTGGGTAATTCAGGCCTTCTTAATGAAAATAGTAATTATCGAGTTCAAAATTTCCAAAACCTCAATTTTGACCGAAAGTTTAGAAATAAATCTAAAAATCTGCCCATGAATTTTTTTGACTTGATATTTGAAAATAAATTTCATAATCATATTAATTTTTAGACATAATTTTACCACCAGATGGCGGAATGAAAAATTTTAATCAAAAATTGTATTCGTATTTTTTATGCCATTGATTAAGTTTTTTGATGTCAACTCTAGTTTTTACATGCGCAACCCTAAAAATGTAGTTATGACAGTAAAACTGCTCTGAGTCAAGCCTAAAAATGCGTGCTTAATTATCTGACATTGTTGTTATTTATACTCGACTATTTGTAGACGCAGATACAGAAGGAATGCATACAAAAGTTTGCGTCTACGGAGTGGATACCTTCACGGCGGCATTTCTGTTCTCAATCGAAACTCAAGTCACAATCGGCTACGGTACAAGGGCGATAACTGACAAATGTCCCGAAGCTATTTTGCTGCTTTTGGTTCAGTCGATTTTAGGGAGTATTGTCGATGCGTTTATGGTCGGATGTATGTTTGTGAAGATTTCGCAACCAAAAAAGAGAACCGAAACGATTGTTTTCTCGAAAAATGCAGTTATATGTACGAGGGATGGCAAATTGACTTTTATGTTTCGGTAAGATATAAAGGAATAGAATTTATTTGTCCAATAATTAACAAGAAAATTTTCTTTCGTTGCAACATACATTATATCGAAAATTATGCCTAGGTGAGTCTAACGACTTCACCCCTATCTTTTACCTAAAGCGGGGTATATCTTTTAACTAGACTGAATTCGTAACACCTACCAAGGTATAATCATCGATATACCGATTGTTATTACATTCTCCGAGACCTTCAGTGAAAAAAAGAGACGCTACTTTGAGCGCTTATTATGGGAAAAGTAAAAGTGCTTGCAATTTTATCGTTCTTTCGTCCCTGAGGTTAAGGAAAGACTTAAGGGGTAGCATAAGTCCAGCAGATTGGTACATTTTTTCAGAGCTATGTATGATAAAAAAAGTGCAAACTAATTTTTTTATTTTTATCTTCAATAAAAGTGTTCATTCTTACAAACCTTCACATTTTTATTTTCTAAACATAACTAACTATAGTTAAAAAAACGAAAAACACTTTTCACTGTGCATCAATTTCCAACTCAACAACTATAGAATTATTTTCAAAGACGATATTAATAAACTTCATTAATTTTCGGGTGTACTCCGCTGATTAGTGTCCTAATAACTCTGCACAGTCGAAAATTTCTTAAATATCAAAGTTTTTTTTTCCATGAAAAATGGTAAAAATGGCAAAAAGTAGAGAAAAACATTTTTTTTTGAGATAAAAATTGACCTTAAATTGCGTTTTGATATTTAAAAAGTTTCTGACTATCAAAAAAAGCACCCAGTACACGCACAATTTATTGGAATTTTCACAACCATAAAATTTTTAAGAATTCAGTGCCAAATGGCACTTATCGAGTGCACAGTCAAGTGTTAAAAATTTCATCAACAAATTCAAATGATAAACGCACGACTTACCGATTAGTGACATACGCGATTTAATAGATACCAAAACATTTAATATGTGATTCTGCATGATTTTTTATGGAAAGTTCAAAAAACCACGAAAAAAAAAATTTGACTTGATTTGGGGAAAATTTTCTTGAAAAGTCGATAAGAAATATAAAATAAAAATTTTATGATTTTTCAAACAGCGGTCAAACAGAAAATATGTAGGAATCTATGACAAAAGTCAAAAATGGCTAGTTGGTTTGTTTGAACCCACAAATTTCAGTTATTAAAACAAAAAAATTTCTGACAAAAAATGTGGAAAATTTTCATAATGCTTCGACTTTTTCTTCAAATTTTGACGATTTCAAAGATGAAAACCAAAACTCAAATCTTTCCTAAAATTGTTAGAAATAATTTAATGACGCTGAAACATATTTTAATAGGTTAAACTAACTATATTAAGCATTAAAAAATATACTGACTGACTATTTTCTTAAGTTATATTGACTCCTTTAAAGAATTTAATTTACATTAGGACTTCAATAACCTCGTGGAATAGTGATATTTACAACGCGACCTTCAACCTACGCTTGTGTCATTGAGAAAAAGTGAGAGACGTCAGGACAAAAATAAATAATGGAGGAGATTCAGAATTAAATTTTCTTAATCGTGACTTCCTCAGAAATAACCTGCAACTTACAGTCTTCAATCTACAGATGTTTTCCGAAAATAAAACCCAACCTACGCGAAATAAAGTTAACTCAAAAACTCCAGATCAAAAATTGAAAATGGAACAGATTCAGAAGAATTTTTTTCTAAAAAGTGTCTTCCTAAAAAATAACCTGCAATTTTTGGTCTCTTATCTACAGGTGCTTTTCGAAAAAGCTCTCTGTGTGAGGGGGTTAAGGGTATCCCGGTCCCTTATTTGACATATTCTCAATAAAATATTAGCCACACAGGGTGCCCAAAGTTTTTTGCATGCACACACTCCCAGACACATAAGCGAGACCGGGAGATATACGCCTAAACGGAAAATCTACTCTAAGGTTTGATTTTAAAATAAACCTGAATTTGAACATAACGTGAAGAATTAGTAGGTCTAACTCTAGGCAAGCTGTTTTGTTGATAAGTGCTAAATTTTTCCAAAATATGCGATAAACCACCGTTTTTTGGAGTTTGTTCATCGGAAAATCTATCTCCTCCTAGGTTAAATTTTTAAAATTTATTCAAATTTTTGCAAAAGCTAGCTCAAAACAAATTAAAACTCAAGGGGAGCCGTTTTTTAATTCCGACCCCGAACTCAAAATATGAATTTTTCAAGGTTGCGTGAAAAATTTCCGAAAAAAACTGTGCTTCGTTTTTTTAAAAAGTAAGCTCAAAAAAAAGATTGGAAAACACTGACGAGAAAGTTGGCTTACGTCAAGCCAAAATTTTCGAGTTTGAAGGGTAAAATTGAAAGAAGATAATTTTGAAAAAAATACTCGGAAAAAATTAAAAAATTTCGATTTATTGTTCTTATTTGAAGTGTTTTGTGCATTCAAAACATAAACAATTTATTTGGTGCATTTTAATGACAGAATAACAGCAGAAAATGTAGGAACCGGGATACCCTTAAACATAAAAATATGGCTTGAAATTGTCTGAGATCAAGCTCTTAATTTCAAAAAAAAAACTTTCAAGCCTAATTTGACTTCAATAATATCAGAGCATGTCATAAATGGACTGTCATTTGAAGGCAATTTCTGACATTTTTATAAAAATTGTTTGTCCTTACAGTTTAATCTTTTACGCTCTACAAGTTTAATACAGTTGTGCACATTACTATTTATTAAAGACAACACTTTTATTTTTGTCATTGTTAAAATCTCCTGAAGAGTCTGATCTTGATCACTCGAAACACCGTTTTGAAAGTTTGCATGAATTAAACTAGATTTTCACAAAAACTCTAAGTCTTGCAAAAAAATAGGCTTGTATTTTCAGCTCTCGATTTCTTAAATCAATTTAGTGAAAAAAAAATTAAATGGACAAAACCACACGTTTTCAGGTCGACAAAAATTGTGTTGTCCTCTTAGACACATAAAACAGAATTATCACGCAATAGGTTGTAACGCTGAAGAATCAAAATTTGCGAAATAAATTAATGGATAAATAATTAACTTCAGAGTTGGCGATTTAAGAAATTCTCATATTGTAGAAGCCCAAATCCGAGCGAAGCTGATTAAGTCGAGGCAAACTGCAGAAGGAGAATTCATGCCGTTGGACCAAACTGATTTAAATGTAGGTAATATTTGATGTAATGATGAATAATGTCAATCGTGGTTGATTTTCGGATTTCTGATCTTGGAAAGTAACCAAAAGCAATTCTGAGCTGAATATTCAAAATAATATGTTTTGTTAATATGTTAATAATATGTTAACAAATATATTCGGATGAAAACGCACAAATAGCTCTATATATCGCGGAAAGGCGCATAAAATCGCTCTAGGGTTAAAGATTTTGGCACGTTTTTAGTGAAATAAGGGTAAAGAGAATGTATTGCAATCAAAAATTAGGAGCAGGGATACCTTTAAGGGGATATCCGTCATGGAAAAAGCGTTTTTATTTTATTTTTATGCTAAATATCTCGAATATTACACATTGTTAGTCCAAATTATTTAAAATTATGTGATATTTGAACCAAATTCTTAAATCCTATAATATGATTAAAGATCTCGGATTGCTCGACCAATCAGAAACGAGCTTGAAACAAGAGTGATATTATGTGTTAAAAGCCTTCTTTTCCGTTAGTTTTCAAAATAGAAAATTTATTTTCTAATTTTATATACGGTATAATATACCACATAACATGTACGCAGGTCTGCCACTATCCTTTCTAACATAAGAATTAAATTTCATCCAGAATTGACAAAAACGTTTCTTCGAGCTTGTTTTACGAGTTTCACGTAAAGCCTACTCTTCCCTGAATTTTTACGTAACAAATTTGAAACCTATGTCAATATAGCTTATGAGTTTGCTGAGAGGTGTTACTATCGAAACACAAATTTTTGTTTTTGAAAACAGTACTTTGAATTTCTGAAAATTTTGATTAAAATGCTAAAAACCAGGACGATAAATTTTCAAAATTATAAAAAGTACTTTCCTGACCGATTATGACGATAAAAATACCCCCGGTTTTTCAAATTGTCCATATTTGCTATATCCTTTTACAAACGGAACTCCATCTCAAAAACGTTTACTATCTTTATAGCGCGAGTTCGAATCTCAAGGATATTTTCTAAGTGATTGTCTAAGTGATTGCTTAAGTGATTACACATCGATCAAATTTAGCGGTCGCAATATCAAGCACTTTTGCCTATAATTATACTCAAGACAATCACTTCGAAAACATTAGTGGGATTCGAACACGCGCTATAGAGATAGTAAACGTTACTGAGATAGAGTTCCGTTGGTAAAAGGATATTGCTAATCATCTCTTGATATTAATTTGTATTATAGATCCTGTGACAGGATTCCTGTCGCCATAAAATTATTTTTAGAAATTATATCAGATTTTGCGTTTTACGATTGTGTACCAGTGTTTCAATATTTAGTTTATAAACATTATTTACTCATCAATGAGTACAGGTCCCATGATTTTTGAAAACTCACGCCCGTCACATTTGCTATAAATCTCTTATTTAACTATGCACGAGATCACAGTGCTTAAAACTTGCCAGCTGATGAACAAGTAATTGTTTCTGGAAAAATAATTATTCGATATGATTTTAATTTATTTTAATTTAATAAAGTTTATATTTTTTTAGTTAACATAAAATAATTTTGGCATTAAATAGTCACCCGTTTATAAGGTATAATCAATTTAAATTTTTTTGGCATTTATTCAATTTTATATTCATACATCCTAAAAATGAAATATATCTTTTTTCCGAGCAAAATTAATCTTGAAAATGATGGAAATTTCAATAGCGTGTGTTCGCATCCCACCAGTATAAAATCCTAAGACGCCTTATTGCCCGGGGGTTTGATCAGCTGATATAACGCATCAATTAACTTTGGCGCTCCGAATATCATCTTTCTTATTTTGAAGAAATATTATTTCATTTTTAGATTTTTTTTTCTCTATACGGTAAATAAGCTCAAAATATTGTCAATTTCAAAGTCAGCGCATGGCTTTGAAAATAGCACGAAAATCTTTTTTAAAGACGACTTTCTCATGACGTTTGAACTAACCATGCGGCAATCATGTTCACGAGAGGCATAAGAAAGCGTAAGTTGCTTCATCGGTAAAAGTGTATATTATATGTAAACCTTCACTTGCTTATATTGTTATCAGTGAACTACGGATAATGTTTTGGTGATGTTTTGGTAATATTTTCAAAGCGAGGTTAATGAAATAAACATTATTTTTGCTGAATTAAATCTCGAATGAGTTTATATTCAGAATATCGAAAAACTCAATCTTTCGGAAGTCAAACGTTACAAAAGATGTTATAAAAAATCGGAGGTATTAAAATGACCATAGAGAAATTATTTATAAGATGAGTTAATAAAATCGGTACTCATTTTTGACTTTTGAAATTACTTATTTCAAATCGTCTGAGACCAACGTTTTTCTTCATTCGTGCCAATTCTCAACCTGTCACACTTCGTTGATAGCCTAAGCATCCTTGTGACCCTTAATTTTATTAGGTTGGTTTCGACACTGGTGACGATCGCTTATTTTTGGTTACCCCGTTAATGATATCACATACGATAGACGAAAGATCACCATTCTGGGAAATGAGTAAAGATTCCTTACACAATGAAGAATTTGAAATTGTTGTGATACTCGAAGGTAAATTTATTATTCTAGTGAAGTGGTCTGATTTCAAAGACAAATAATAATAGCGGTAGACTTTATACACAAATGTTAACTTCATGAGTAACTTTCTCTCGATGGTTAACAATTTTATTTTTGAAATTTTAACATGAAACCTTCTTCGAATGAAAATTTAACATTTAACCCTTGTGAGCACAGAGCCACCTAAAATCATTCAAAAAGGCAATAAACGGGGGGGTTGGTTCCAGTATTACGGGGAGTTGATTTATCAGGATTTTTTGCCTAAGTTGCACTTCCGGATAAATTTATTCGGAACTAGACATAAAATACAAATGTGTGATCAGCCAGTTTTTAGGACAGTGTTCTGTGCATGCATAACAGTTAAAACAAAAATTTATTTGTATCTAGGGGCAGATATTTTTTTTCGGAAGTGAAATTTCTAAATCTTCAACTTCAAGTATTAACTTCAAAATTTATTTATTATAAAAGTGAATTAAAGCAATCAAAAATTGTTCACAGTTGTCCTTCATAACCATATTTACTTGAAAATAAAAAAAAATGTAATAATCTGCTTTTATAGGGAAAAATTACGGGAGAATATTGCGGGGATTTTCAGGTTTGAATGATAAAAATTAAGATTTGACTGTGTCCTAGAACTTCCTATAATTTGAATTTAATTTTATCGTAAAATTCAGGTAATTTCCGATCAAGAAAAAAAAATTACTGTAACATGCTGTTAAAGCTGAAATTTTTATAAGACCAAAATTTTCAGTGCTAATTTTTTAATGATTTTTCAAAATAAATGAAAAATCAATTATTTCGTTTTCTAAAAATGGGAAAAAAAAGTTCACAAATTGAATTTTTTGTACTAAAATAATGGTACTAAAATTAAAATGGTTAATATTTTTCAATAATCTTTAACTTATTAGGAATGGTGGAAGCAACGGGTATGACTTGCCAAGCGAGAAGTTCTTATATTGAGGATGAAGTTCTATGGGGACATAGATTTGAGCCAGTTTTACTACAAGCAGAAACCTATTATGAGGTTTGAAAAAAAACTTTTGCCGGAATATTTTTAAAAAATTATTTTGTTAATTGTAATTAACTTAATTTCAAGGTCGATTATGCATCATTTCATAAAACGTTTGAAGTAAACTGTCCGGAAGAATCAGCACACAATCAGAAAAATGCCAAGGAAATACAAAAAAAGTAATTCAAATTTATATTGGAGGTGCTCGTTTCTAACAAAAAAACAGTTACCTTATTTCACAAATTTAAAGAAATTTCTAAAAAAGTTCCATTCCTTCATGAATTATTAAAAAAAGAAATAAGACGTTGTTATATATTCATCACTGCTCCTAGGAAAATGACAACCGTTTTGTTGACACCCGTTATTCACGTGAGGGTATTTTGTACAGGGTCAGCAAGTACGGGTTAAATACCTGATAATGCATAAAAAGCTTTTCGTCAAATATTAATTTCCCGCCTTTTCTTTCTCAAAAATTTTGACTCAAAAAATTTTTCCGTAGAACTTAATTTGTCGAAATATTTTTGCGTACTTAGTTCGAATATAATTTTGCGTAAAAATTTATTTTTCGTCAGAAGAAATATCATTAAGATTATACAAAAATAAAAAAAAAACTGTCGTGCATCATTATGGATATAAACCTGTACAAATATGTAAAACATCGAATAATATTTTGAGCTACAGGTGTTGAGCTACGGTGTATATTTCACCGTATTGCCCAAAAAAGAATTTTTAAAATTTGATGACAAAAATTATCCCTTCTTGATTAACAATATTCAGGGCTCCTCCACCAGATTCTAATGGCAGTCGATTACTCAAATTGCAGCTACACAATGATGGTGCAAGTGGTATACAACATACACCAAGGAAATATTCATCAACCAGTATCCCTAAATATTTATGATCCTGGCGGTAATATGACACTGGTAATATGAGACGACAAAATTTATGTTTTATTTTTTAAATCGAATCAAAAGAGTAAAATTGTACACCGGTTGACCCCTGAAAATGTATTGAGACGATGTTGATGTGACTTGTTGATTTATACTAATTTATACTTAGAATAAATATTTATGGAAGGAAACTGGCTTGAAAGGTATTCAGCTTAATAACGTCATATTTATGAAATATGAGCCTCGATTTCTTTTCAATCTTAAATCCTCACCTTTGAAAACACAAAGATCAAAAATATTTGAGGAAAATATCAGGTTGCCTAGCGAAATATCGGATCAAATTTCCCCTTAATTTAATTTTTGATTATTTTGGTGACTTTGAAAAAATCGAGAGAAAATCATTCGAGAGAAAAATTCATTTTTCGGATGCTGTCAATAGCAAAACATTCTTTATGTTGTCAGCTCAAAGTGGTAGTAAATTTTTATTTCTTATTTTAATTTTACAACTGTTCAAAAACTGAGAACTTGCCAAAATTATGTTTTTTTTTAAATATAAATAATCCGATTAAAATTTAAAATTCGACTGATAATCTGATGGATTAATTAAAATAATTTGACCCAATCAAAGACATTTTCTTTATTCATTTCCCTGGTTTCATATAAAAAATTAGACCCTAGAACGATTTTCCGGAAATTTCCGAAGTAAATGGTACTGAAAACAACCACCAAAGACTAATTTATTTACCGATACCAGAATTTAGGTTTCAACCAGTTATTTCCCTTATTCCGGGTTTCAAGTTAACACCAGAACACGCTGAGTTTTGCTTTGTTACCTCTCGGTACAGTCAAAAATAAATTTCGATCTCTGATACGTGTTTCGCCAGCAATCGAGACACCATGGCGCACCATGACAGTCAGTAACGCGTTGCTTGAAAGTCCAAATTTGTCGTATTTTTTTTTGACTCCTCATCGTCTCTTTCTGTTTTTTATTCGTTTTCATTGTTTGCGAGTGCCCACATGTTTATTTCAAATATAATCATAACTGCATGTTCAAACTCAGAATATTAAATTTCTTATTTATAGGCAATTTTTTTAATTATGTATTTTCGAGGAAACCGGTGTACTGAAAGTGAAAATTATTTAAAAATGTTTGTCACCAATTGACTTTGTGATGACTATAACTTTTTTTTAGTGAATCAGTAAATGATTATATAATCATTGTTTTCATAGATCCGCTATTCATACTTTGTTTATATCCCGGCCCTACTAAATACACACTACGTTTCCTAATCAGGGCTTGGATATTTAAAAAAGTTTTAATAGGGGATAAAAAAAGAGTATGATATTGAAGGTCAGTAAAATGGCAAAGGTTTGTTAATGTTGAAAATTGCATTTGTAAATTGTTCGTCATTCATAATTCGGTAATTTAATAAAGT
Source organism: Oikopleura vanhoeffeni (assembly GCA_004367855.1). Lineage (NCBI taxonomy): Eukaryota > Metazoa > Chordata > Appendicularia > Copelata > Oikopleuridae > Oikopleura > Oikopleura vanhoeffeni. The sequence goes on from SCLH01002048.1 coordinate 121,365, forward strand.
TTTTTTCAAAAAAAACTATTTGTGTTAACTCCCTCGAGTACCAGAGTTAATATATTTTATTATTCGTAAATTACAGTGGGGGGGGTCTGTATAACTCGAAAAAAGCCTTCTATTTTTGCGGTGGCTTTCATTTTGGAACAGAAGTGACTTTATAGTTAAGGGGTGGCCAGGGTAAATATTTAGACATTTTTCATCTGTGATCGCAATTTCTCAAGAAAAAACTTAAACAGGGTGTTCAAACCGTATACAATTCGGCTTTTGGAAGCTTTTTACCACAGTATTCAACATAAAAAGTGAAAACAACATCGAAAAAATAATTATGTTGTTATAAATTTCAGCTGAAACCAAAATTAAAAAATTGATCCGAGTCAGACTTATTTTTTTTAACTAAAGGGGGTATGCGACTCTGATTAAATAAAGGCCTCAGAGGCATTAAACATGCTTTAAATTGATACATAGTGATAATGGAGTGTACAACAAACCCAACCTTAAAAGAATTCGAAATTTTCGCATTTTTTCTAAGTAGTTTTTTTAAAATGAAGTTTAAAAATAACGTTAGCTTAAATTTTACCACTCAAACTTCAAAATATCGTCTTGACGTAAGCCAACTTTCTCATCAGTGTTTTACTGGCTTTCTTTTGAGCCTACTTCCGAAATGCATTTTTTTTTCGGAAATTTTTTCGAAAATGAACTCAGAAAAACATATTTCGAGTTTCAGCTGTAAATTGCAAAAAAGCTCGTGATCATCTCTCAATTTGAGCTCAATTTGATATACCGTCTGAGCGGAGATAGATTTTGCAGTTTCGAAAAGGTCATCTTGTTAAGATACCTATTGCCAATAGGTAACCAATAGGCTATTGGTGTAATGGTCAAAAATAATTTGTGATGCACTTTTTCGCAAGATTAGGGATGGTTCTACAAATTAGCATTTTCGGTTTTTCTCATGAGCTCTTAGTTTTCAGTATATTTCACCGAGAAAACGTCAAATCAGAGTCGCATTAATTAACTTAAAATAAAAAATTTTATGAGTTAAAAGAGTTTCAAAAAAAATGTCCGATTCAGACAAAATTTTTTCTTCTCTTTTTCACTTTCACTATTGATATGTCTGATAATATGTGAAGCTATCTTCAAACTCAACAGCCGAAATATAAACAGTTTGAATATCCCATTTACTAAACAATTTAAATTTAAAATGCTTGGCGTTTCAAATCAAATTACATGATATTTTACAAATGCAATATTCGAAAGATAACGGTTTTAACTTTTGCAGCATAAAAGGTAATATCTAGAAAATGATTAAACCAGCACAAACCATTTTGACCAAGTTTTTAACCCTCGTTATGAACATCAAGGAACGCTATCAGATTGTTGCATATATTTTCAAAATGTTCATTATACTTTTATAAAAACCGGAATTCCTAGGGATTATGCCTGAAGACTTAATGAAAAATCGATGTGTCTCAAATGTCGATGGTTTATCCATGATTTCGTCGAGATTCCAAAATTTGAATTTAAATTGACATTTTGAAACTTTCACGTAATTTTTTGCACTTTTAAAGTTCTGGTCTTAATGAGAAAATACGGCGGGATATCAAGAAACGTCGAGACAAAAAGTAATTTGTCGACACTTCAGCCGACTTAAGAGGGTAGTGTCCAGCAAAAAGTTTTGCTGAAAATTTGATATAATAGTAGACTGACCCTGATAGAAATTTTGGTCGAGTTTTCGCAGACATTTGAAAGTAGGTTCAGCCACAAGAGGGCGCCAAAGTTGAACTTTTCAAATGCATAAAACTCTTTAATCTGACATCCGATTTTATTAATTTTTATTAATTTTGAACGAGAGTGACTGCAGAATAACAATCTTGAATATTATTCGGCGAATTAATGAAATCGGATGTCAGATTAAAGAGTTTTATGCATTTTAAAAGTTTGACTTCGGCGCCCCTTTGTGGCTGAACCTGTTTTCAAATGTCTGCGAAAACTCGACCAAAATTTTTTTCAGGGTCAGTTTAGTATTATATCAAATTTTCAGCCAAACTTTTTGCTGGACAGTACCCCCTTAAGTCGGCTGAAGTGTCGACAAATTACTTTTTGTCTCGACGTTTCTTGATATCACGCCGTATTTTCTCATCAAGACCAGAACATTAAGGCAAGATATGAAGCATTTTGTATAAAAGCATGATTTCGAATCACCTCAAGTCTCGATGCTGTTTTAAATTCATGTGGTATGAATAATTTTAAATATGTTCAGTGCTTGACTTTCATCAAAGTAAATGTTTGTCATCGGTAAAACCACTGAAATAAATTATAAAATGAAAGATTTTGAAAGTTATGGCCACAAGGATAAAAAACTTTAGATAACTTTTAAATAAGAATCCCCAAAATTTAAAAGTGAGGACGAAACTGTCTCGTTATCAGCCAATTAATGAGATGATAAGAAATGGATTAAGGATGAGCTGGTTATTATTGAAAACTCTTGAAAAATTCTTAGATCTTATTGATTATTTTCCAAGTATTCAAAAAATAATCGAAAACATGTATCAGTTGTCAAAAACATTTTGGGTTTCTTATTTGAAAGTCATCTTATCGGAAATTCTGATTCGGAATAGTTGAAAAAAGTGAATTTTTATTCAAATTTTTGTGATTGATCCCCGGTTTTGCCTCTTTTTGCTGAACATTTTTCAATTTTGTTTAAATTGTGAATAAATATTACGATAAGTACCAAATTTTCAAAAGATGGTAGCTGTTGCTCGCGAATTAAAAACTGTTTTTGGAATTGCCTATCATCGGTTTTTTATTTCCAAGCATCAGCTGGTAAATTTTTTTTGTATTTTTTACTAAAAGTAAGCACTTTTTAAGGGCTACAATTTAGACATAATTGAAAATTTTTAGCATTAAAGCCGTTCCTACGTAACTTTGACGGTCGCTGCATATATTTTTTGTTACAAATTACGTGTTTTATTAGAGCAAATGTACTATTTATGTTGAAAAAGCTTATTTGTGAATGTTTGAATCAGTTTTCGTCGCCGTCGTCAAGATATGATGAACTAAAATTGGAGTAAAATGGGAACCTTTAAAATCAACATTTTCCTGATTTAGTGATGCAAGGTCTTCACAGCAATGAATCCAGCCACAAGGGAAAACTGAAGAAACTGCCAGAGAACACAAAAAATATATATATATTGAAAAATCATTTTTATTTTCGAACCGAACCGATTTATTTTAACCCACGCATCAGTAACAAGCATTTTGCGGTGACCTCTTTATGGTGAAATAATAGTTCGAAAATGTGCCTGAATTATCTGGTAATTTTAGACTCTACCCAGAATTAATCGACCCAGGAGTTTAATGGTGCATGATATGCTACCCCTTATAAAAAAATACAATTGGAATTCTGTGATCTGAGATAAATTGATTGCCTACGGTAAGGTAGGCTCGACAAAAACGTTTTCAGCCCACGGTAGCTGCTTTTTTATATGTTCTAGGAGATCATGAACGCAAAAAAATTACCAGGGAATTATTCAAAAGCGTTTTGAGATTAAATCTCAAGCCTAAGTATAGGCAATTCTACAACGTTTTTTAACTCTTTCCTGGTGAAAGTTCTAAAATTTGATTTATAAGATCAATTTTTGTTATGATTTCCTGGAACAAGTTATCCGCCAACGTAAGCTAAAAAGTGTTTTGTCGGGCCTACGAGTCAAAACGATTCTGTACATTTTTTTAATTTCCGCTCAAATTTCAGACAATTTTTAGAAAAATCCTAGGTTATACGGAAAAAGAGCTAAAATTTTGGATGACGTTAAAACTTCAAGTAGATATTCGGTGAAATAATTTCATATTTTAAGGTAGGTCCTTCGAGCTTTTTCCAAACACTTTATTTCTGCTATTTATAACTGAGATTATCTCAGTATTTCAATAAATCGAACAAGACTAACATTTTGACCTTGAATCTTTGTTCACATTAATGTTAATCTAGGCAGCTCAATAAGCAAACATACACTATAATCTGCTATTGAGCTGCCTATGTTTAAATTAGGATATCTCAATTCCGAATTCTGAGACCGAGCGTCTTCTCATGGGTCCAGAATCAGGACGTTACTGACCGAAAAAACGAGTGATCAAAGTGGAGCTATATCCCTTTATCACATTTTGATTAATCTAATAGATGTGAACTGAAAAGAAGAGAAAGCGGCCTCATGAGTGGAGAAGAGGTCTTAGGAGTGTTAGGATTGGCTCTCTCAACCTACATCTATTAGATTAATCAAAAGGTGATAAAGGGATATCTCAAATCCGGGAAGAGGGATAGTAAATCAAGCCAAAATGTCGGCTTGATTTACTATTAAAGGCCACCCTTCCGAAATTTGAGATATATGGGAATGCAATAGGACAGACGCATAAAGACTTGTCAAATAAATCAATGCTGGAAAAAATGTCCAAAAACAAAATTTGAGCTATCTGGTTGTCAGATTTGTGGTGGCTGAACAACTCACGGGCATTGTTTGTTGTCAGACAGGTAAGTGTTTGGGTAGTCGGTCAAGTAACCCAACATGAGATTTTTGGTTGTATAAATGGAAGGAGTCGGCCAACTTGGCACTCAAGCAAAATATGTGCTTGGTAACAATAACATATGATTTGCTCGGCCGATCAGATCAGAAAATACGGACCAATCCGATCACATTTTTACAGATTTTTCTCCGAACCGATCACATTTTCCGAATCTGATCAGTTCGCATGATTCTCTTACAGGGTGAGAAAAGTTCATTTAAAAAATCCTCCGGAACCGCTCCATAATGGATGGAGCTGTTCACTGGAAAATTTTCATTTAAACAATGGGTATTATAAAATATGAATTATATTGTACTATATCCCCTATTCACACTTTTGTGAATATCCCGGCCCCACTTGTTAAAAACACAATACGTTTCCTAATCAGGGCCAGGATATTCACAAAAGTGTGAATAGGGGATATATCGTATGATCAATAATAGTTTAATTTGAGAAGAATGTTCAAATTTTTTTTGAGAATTTTCGGCAGTTTTCTTATAAGGGGTGATCAAGGTAAAACTTGGGCATTCTAGGTAAAATCAGGACTGAGCTGATAAAACGTAACAATTACAAACCGTCGTTATCCACGGAGGTTTGTTCTCATTATTAATTCCTACAGAAGAAAATAACACAATTAACGTATGACACGTTTTGACCGACCATTTTGACAGATACGAATATAGGCTCTTGATGAAAAACTTTTTTTTGGGTTTATATATTCTCTTTAATATACCATCAAAGTACTGTTTCAAAACTTTTTTTACGACAGAATTTTCGAATAATTGCTTTTTAAGGAAATTTTAAGTTGGAATTAAACTTTTCGAATTCGACAAATCATGAGAAATTTTTGGAAAAAAGTTCCGAAAATTTTAAAAAATGCCTTATTTTATGTTCAAAATTATTTTTCAATATTTGTTTCAAATCAACGAAAAACACTCTTCAAAAGGGCTGCTTAAACTTTTCGCCTAGGTGACCAAATGTTTCTTATATGCTATTTGAAAAATCATATGACATGGTTTTGTGATTTTTGGTCAAAAATAATTGGAAATATTTTGAAAATTTTCCTCATTTCTTGTTCAAAAATTTTCAAACTAATTTTTCTGAACTCCTTAGCTGAAAATATTGGGAATGCCACCTTTCACTTTATTCAGATATGTCCGTGTTTTGTTTCTCTAATCTTATTTATTCTCTGAATCATAATTTTTGAAACGGAACTACGGTTTCGCAGAAATCCATCGAAGCTCTTTTTGATTCGGAATTAAAAAAAATTTATCACACCGGAAGTTGCCAAATTAGTAAGCCGACCCATCCACCGTTTAAAATTAGTTTTATTCAACTCATGAGATAAAGTATTTTTTTTCGATGTGCCAAAATTTCGTTTTTTTATCTTTTGCAAAAGTTAGACGTTAAAATTGTGAATAATCAAATTAAAATAAAATTTATGCGGTGGCATCCTTAAAAATATCGAAAGTGACGGATGGCTCGTCCAATCAGAAACATGCTTACAAAACTGACGGAATTATTTTTTCAAAATGAATCTCCTCCCTGGTTTTTCAAGGTACACATTCGAAACTTATGTGTTTGTGCAGCTGAATAGTCCGTGCAGATCAGTATTGAGAGTTTTGTCCAATTTTCTTGGATTTGGCTTGAGAATCACCAAAAAACAGTATTAAGACCCTATTTAGGGGTCTCAATCAAAATGTATCTGCTTTTTCATTATCGACTAACCACTGACTGACCATTTATGGAAACCCCCGATAATGGAAATCCCTTACCATTTAATGGAAACCCCTAACCACTTTATGGAAACCCCTTACCATTTATAGAAACTATTTTTGAAAACAAGGAATTACCATTTATAGAAACCATTTTTGAAAAATAAGAAATGTTTAAGAAAGTATATTTCTTCAAAAAATAATGCAAATTTTATTATAAATAAATATACAAATAGTAATTCGATTGAATTTAAATTTTCAGAAAATTGTAATCAAATTATTCAGACAAGAAATTTTTGATAGACATTTGTTTGGTGTTACATTTGTTTGGTTTTTTGACAGTGTTCAAATTTTTTGAANTTTTTATTTGGATAAAACAAGCGATAAATAAGGTGAATATGAAAGTAAAGAAAACTTTTAAGATAAGAAAATGATAGAAAAAAGAAAAAAGGAGAAATAATTTATTATTCTTTCATCTGAAGAAATCATCAGAAAAAGGCATCATATGTTCCTGCTGGTTCATAAAATGAAGTTTGAGTTCGATTTGATTCAAATTGCCGATTGTAAAAGCAGTGGAAACGGCCTTCAATAATTTGCGTAATATTCGTAGGATTTTTTCATTTTTGGTTGTCTTTGAATTGTTTTTTCTTCGGCCATTTAGCGCGATTTTTTTTATCTTTTTAAGTTACAGCAAAAAAAAATTGAAATTAAAATTTGATCCCACACCAGTTGGGAATAAGAGAAATAAACTTGTGAAAATATCAACTAACAAAAATGTAAGTTGGAATTTATATTTATTTAAATTGAAAAGCGCCAGCATAATCTAGTTTTCTAGTAAGACCTGAAAAAAAATAATTCTGTTTAAAGGCTAGAAATTAATTTAAGACCGATTTCTAGCATTGAAAAAGATATTTTTAAGATCCAATTAAAACTGGATTATCTGGCGTTTTAATATTAAGGCATAAATGACAGCTTATTTCCATGAAATTTAATTCACTTAAATACAACATAAAAAAGGAATATAAATAACTTACAATTTGTATTTCTCTTATAACTGGTGATGGATCAAATTTGAATTTCAAAAAACTTTTTCTGTTGAACTGAAAATTAGCGTCGCAACCGACTTTTTGCGCCAAACCTCGTCTGTATCACGCCGGGTTATAACGCGCGTATGAAAACACGATTAAAACCACATAAATGCAGGTGGCGCTAATAAACATTTCAAACAGGTGGGCTAATCCCTATAATTCTTCTTGCCCAACAAACAATTCCATCTGATTCGAGCCACACAAAAAGTCAAGACCCAAGGCATAAAACACTCACCCTTCTTAATCCCTGCCGTTTCGAACTATTATCCGCCAGGTCTTTCGAAATGATAAGATATGAGGAAATTCGAGGCCTTTCCATTTTTATGATATTTGCTAATATTTAGCACAAATTTATATAAAATTTTTTCTGCTCTCGAAACCCCGATTACCAAGCAAATAAAAAAAATTGAAGCTAAATTAAATAAAAAAAATCTGGTTCTAAAACACATGTTTCAAAAAATAGGATATAACCAAAAAGTAGGAGCATCCCCTAAAAATTGTAAATCTGTCGAAAACGATCGCCCGCCGTTGAAACATCTGCTAAGTAAGGAGCTAACCCAGGAGCTCTTGCGCTGACTTTTTTGTGTGTTCGAAGTTTCGAGCCGAAGTCAAATAGCAGTTTTTAAGGCCGACGAAACGGTTGGGCGGATCCTAAATTACGGAGGAAGATTGCGGGGATTTCAGTTTGAATGATTAAAAAATTAAGAATTTGAATCGTGTCCTAGACTTCCTATTAATTTGAATTTTAATCTTAGTCTGTAAAATTCAGGTAATTTCCGACAGAAAAAAAAATTACTGTAACATGCTGTTAAAGCTGAAATTTTTATAAGACCAAAATTGTCAGTGCTAATTTTTAAATGATTTTCCCCAAATAAATGAAAAATCAATGTATTTCGTTATTTCTAAAAATGGAAAAAAAAGTTCACAAATGAATTTTTTGTACTAAAATTAATGGTACTAAAATTAAATGGCTTAATATTTTTCAATAATCTTTAACTTATTTAGGAATGGTGGAAGGCAACGGCGTATGAAACTTGCCAAGCCGAGAAGTCTTATATTGCAGGATGAAGTTCTATGGGACATAGATTTGAGCCAGTTTTACTACAAGCAGAAACCTATTATTGAGGTTTTGAAAAAAAACTTTTGCCGGGAATATTTTTTTAAAAAATAATTTTGTTAATTGTAATTGTAACTTAATTTCAAGGCTCGATTATGCCATCATTTCATAAAACGTTGAAGTAAAACATGTCCGAAGAATCAGCACACAATCAGAAAAATGCCAAGGAAAATACAAAAAAAGTTAATTCAAATGATATTGGAGGGCTCGTTTACTAACAAAAAAACAGCTTACCTTATTTCACAAAATTTGAAGAAATTTCTAAAAAAAGTGCCATTCCTTCCATGAATTATTAAAAAAGAAATAAAGGACGTTGTTATATTATTCATTACTGCTCCTAGGAAAATGACAACCGTTTTGTTGACACCCGTTTATTCACGTGAGGTATTTTGTACAGCGTCAGCAAGTACGGGTAAAATACCTTGATAATGCATAAAAGCTTTTCGTCAAATATTAAGTTTCCCGACCTTTTCTTCTCAAAAATTTTGACCTCAAAAAATTTTTCCGTAGAAACTTAATCCTTGTTCGAAATATTGTTGCGTCACTTACGTTTTCGAATATAATTTTGCGTAAAAATTTATTTTTCGTCAGAAGAAAATTATCCCATTAAGATTATACAAAAATAAAAAAAAACTGCCGTGCAATCATTATGGAATATAAACCTGTACAAATAATAAAACATCGAAATAATATTTGAGCTACAGGTGTGAGCTACGCGTGTATATTTCACCGTATTGCCCAAAAAAAGGAATTGGTGAATGTGATTGACAAAATTAATCCCTCTGACTACCAAATATTCAGGGCTCCTCACCAGATTCTTAATGGCAGTCGATTAACTCCAAATTGCAGCCTTACACAAATGATTGGTGCAAGTGGTATTACAACATACACCAAGAAATATTCATCAACCCAGTACCCTAAAGATTATGATCCTGCGGTAATATGACAATGGCTAATATGAGACGACAAAAAATTTATGTTTTATTTTTTAAATGAATCAAAAGAGTAAAATTGTACAACGTTGCACCCCTGAAAATGTATTGAGACGATGTTGATGTGACCTTGGGATTTATACTAATTATACTTAGAATAAATATTTATGGAAGGAAACTGGCTTGAAAGGTATTCAGCTTAATAACGTTCATATTTATGACAATATGAGCTCGATTTCTTTTCAATCTTAAATCCTCACCTTTGAAAAACACAAAGATCAAAAATATTTGAGGAAAATATCAGTTGCCCTAAGCGAGAATATCGGAATCCAAATTTCCCCTTAATTTAATTTTTTGCATTATTTTTTGGTGACTTTGAAAAAATCGAGAGAAAATCATTCCGAGAAGAAAAAAATTCATTTTTCGCGATGCTGTCAATAGCAAAACATTCTTTTATGTTAGTCAGCTCAACGGTGGAGCTAAATTTTTTATTCTTATTTTTAATTTACAACTGTTCAAAAACTGAGAACTTGCCAAAATTATGTTTTTTTCTTTTAAATATAAATAATCCGATTAAAATGTAAATTCGACTGAAATCTGATGGCATTAATTAAAATAATTGACCCAATCCAAAGGACATTTTCTTTATCATTTCCCTGGTTTCATATATTAAAATTAGGACCTAGAACGATTTTTCCGGAAAATTTCGAAGTAAATGGCCTACTGAAAAAACTACCCAAAAGACTAATTTATTTTACGATACCAGAATTTAGGTTTCACAGTTATTTCCCTTATTCCGCGCGTTTCAAGTTAACACCAGAACACGCTGAGTCTTTGCTTGTTAACCTCTCGGTACAGTCAAAAAAATTTCGATCTCTGATACGTGTTTGCCAGCAATCGAGACACCATGGCGCAACCATGACAGTCAGTAACGCGTTGCTTGCAAAGGTCCAAATTGTCGTATTTTTTTTTAGACTCCTCATCGTCTCTTCTGTTTTTTATTCGTTTTCAGTGTTTGCGAGTGCCCACATGTTTATTTTTCAAATATAATCATCAACTGCATGTTCAAACTCAAATATTAAATTGGCTTATTTTATAGCAATTTTTTTAATTATGTATTTTCGAGCGAAACCGGTGTTACTGCAAAGTGAAAATTATTTAAAAATGTTTGTCACCAATTGACTTTGTGAGGACTATAACTTTTTTTTAGTGAATCAGTAAATGTATTATATAATCATTGTTTTCATAAGCATCCGCTATCATACTTTGTTATATGCCCGGCCCTACTAAATACACACTACGTTTCCTAATCAGGGCTTGGATATTTAAAAAGTTTAATAAGGGATAAAAAAAAAGAGTATTGAATTGAGGTCAGTTAAAATGGCCAAAGCTTTGTTAATGTTGAAAATTGCATTTGTTAAAATTGTTCGTCATTCATAATTTCGGTAATTTAATAAACTTTTTTGGGTCAAAAAAACTATTGTGTAACTCCCTCGAGTACCAGAGTTAATATATTTTATTATTCGTGAAAGTACAGTGGGTGGAGGCGGGGTCTGGATAACTCGCAAAAAAAAGCCTTCTATGTTTTTGCGGTGGCTTTCATTTTGGAACAGAAGCACTTTTAGTTAAAGGGTGGCCAGGGCGTAAATATATAGACATTTTTCATCTGTTGATCGCAATTTCTCAAGAAAAAACTTAAACAGGTGTTCAAAACCGTAACAATTCGGCTTTTGAAGCTTTACCCACAGTTATCAACATAAAAGTGAAAACAAACATCGAAAAAAATAATTATGCTTGTTATAAATTTCAGCCTGAAACCAAACATTAAAAATTGATCGAGGGTCAGACTTATTTTTTAACTAAAGGGGTATGCGACTCTGATTAAATAAAGGCCTCAGAGGCATTAAACATGGCTTTAAATGTGATACATAGTGATAATGGAGTTACAACAAACCCAACCTTAAAAAATTCGAAATTTCGCATTTTGTTTTTTAAGGAGTTTTTTTAAAATGAAGTTTAAAAATAACGTTAGCTTAAATATTTACCACTCAAACTTCAAAATATCGTCTTGACGTAAGCCCAACTTTCTCATCAGTGTTACTGCTTTCTTTTTGAGCCTACTTCCGCAAATGCATTTTTTTTCGCGAAATTTTTCGAAAATGAACTAAAAAAACATATTACGAGTTTCAGCTGTAAATGCAAAAAAGCTTCGTGATCATTCTCTCCAATTTGAGCTCAATTTGATATACCCGCTCTGAGCGGAGATAGATTTGCGTTTCGAAAAGGTCATCTTGTTAAGATCGACCTATTGCCAATAGGTACCAACCTAGGCTATTGGTGTATGGTCAAAAATAATTTGTGATGCACTTTTTTCGCAAGATTGAGGGATTCGCTTCTACAAATAGCATTTTCGCGTTTCTCATGAGCTCTTAGTTTTCAGTATATTTCACGGGAGAAAAACGTCCAACATCAGCAGTCGCTTAATTAACTTAAAAAATAAAAAATTTATGAGTTAAAAGAGTTTCAAAAAAATGTCCGATGTGCAGACAAATTTTTTTCTTCTCTTTTATCCACTTTCACTATCGATATGTCTGATAATATGTGGGAAGCTATCTTCAAACTCAACAGCCGAAATATAAACAGTTTGGAATTATCCCATTTACTAAACATTTAAATTTAAAATAGCTGCGTTTCAATTTCAAAATTACATGATATTGTACAAATGCAATTATTCAAGATAACGGTTTTAACTTTTGCAGCATAAAAGGCTAATATCTAGAAAATGATTTAAACCAGCAACAAACCATTTTGGACCAAGTTTTTAACCCTCGTATGAACATCAAGGAACGCTTATCAGATTGTTGCATATATTTTCAAAAATGCTTCATTATACTTATAAAAACCGGAATTCCTAGGGATATATGCCTGAAGACTTAATGGAAAATCGATGTTGTCTCAAATGTCGATGGTTTATCCATGATTTCGTCGAGCATCCAAAATTTGAATGTAATTGACATTTTGAAACTTTCACGTATTTTTTGCCACTTTAAAGTTCTGGTCTTAATGAGAAAATACGGCGTGATATCAAGAAAACGTCGAGACAAAAAGTTAATTGTCGACACTTCAGCCACTATAAGAGGGTAGTGGTCCAGCAAAAAGTTTTGCTGAAAATTTGATATAATAGTAGACTGACCTGCATAGCAAATTTGGTCGAGTTTCCGCAGACATTTGAAAGTAGCGTCAGCCACAAGAGGGGCGCCAAAGTTGAACTTTTCAAAGCATTAAAACTCTTTAAGCTGACATCGCATTTATTAATTTTTATTAATTTTGAACGAGAGTGACTGCCAGAATAACAATCTTGAATATTATCGGCGATTACTGAAATCGGATGTCAGATTAAAGAGTTTTTATGCATTTAAAAGTTTGACTCGGCGCCCCTTTGTGGCTGAACCTGTTTCAATGTTCTGCGAAAACTCGACCACAAATTTTTCAGCGTCAGTTTAGTATTATATCCAAATTTCAAAGCAAACTTTGTGCTCGGGGACAGTACCCCCTTAAGTCGGCTGCAACTGTCGACAAAATTACTTTTGTCTCGACGTTCTTGATATCACGCCGTATTTTCTCATCCAAGGACCAGAACATTAGGCAAGATATGGAAGCATTTGTATAAAGCTGATTCGAATCACCTCAAGTCTCGATGCCTGTTTTAAATTCATGTGTATGAATAATTTAAATATGTTCAGTGCTGTTGACTCATTGCAAAGTAAATGGTTTGTCATCGGTAAAAACCACTGAAATAAATTTATAAAATTGAAAGATTTTGAAAGTTAGGGCCAACAAGGATAAAAAACTTTAGATTAACTTTTAAATAAGAATCCCCAAAGATTTAAAAGTGAGGACGAAAACTGTCTCGTTATCAGCCAATTAATGAGATGCATAAGAAATGGATTAAGGATGAGCTGGTTTATTATGAAAACTCGAAAAATTTCTTAAGATGTCATTGATTATTTCCAAGTTTACAAAATAATCGAATATAACTCTGTAATATTTATTCACAATTTAAACAACAATGAAAAATGTATCTAGTCTATGCTTCAAACAGCAACAAGGATCCTTAGCTCAAGGACGTTGCGTGTGAGTCTCATCTCACAAAGCGTATTGATAGTCATCCAGAACATTTATCGACAATATACTGTATTTCGTCGCACACTACTTCTCGAGTTGGATCAGCCTACAATATACACGTAGTGAAGTTTTATATATCTCTAATATTCTATATCATCTGATTATAGAAGATGAATACCCGAGATATTTGCGCGTGGCTTTGTAGACGCTGAACCAGTTGTGCAGATGTTGTAAGATTGGTGGAATAAATAATACGAATAATAACAAATTATTTCAAAGAATGTAGCTGGATGACTCCGCAGAATAAAAAACGTTTTGGAATATGCCTAATCATCGGTTTTTTAGTCCAAGCATTAGCTGGTAAATTTGGTTTTTGTACCGCGTTGAGAGTTGAAGTGGCGATGTCGTTTGTCTGAATATGAAAACCCTTCTCCTCTGTGTAAATCAAAAACAAAAATTAATAAACGCGTAGGTTTAATATCAGCAATAAGGATGCGCCTATAAGGAGACCTATGTTAAGTTTTTGTCTTTTTATAAATATTTTATAAATACTTAATTTTTATAGATAGTAATTCTCTTTAAATAGTTAACATTTCCACTAAAGTGACTTCGCTACTTGAAAAACTAAAGCTATTCATCAAAATATCGATTTTGTAAATAAAAAACCCCGTTTATTTGTTTCACTCACAACCGACATCATTTCAATATTTGTGGATTTCGCTACTTGAAAACTCACGCCGGTATTTTTTTACTAAAAGTAAGCACTTTTTAAGTTGCTTACAATTTAGACATAATTTGAAAATTTTTAGCCATTTAAAGGCCAGGTTCCTACGTAACTTTGACGGTCGCCTGCCATATATTTTTTGTTACAAATGTACGTGTCTTTATTAGAGCAAATGTTACTATTTATGTGAAAAAAGCTTTATTTGTGAATGTTTGAATCCAGGTTTCGTCGCCGTCGTCCAAGATATGATAACTAATAATTGGAGAAAATGGAGAACCTTTTAAAATCAACATTTTTTCTGTATTTAGTGATGCAAGGTCTTCACAGCAATCGAATCCAGCCACAAGGGAAAAACTGAAAGAAAAACTGCCAGAGAACACCAAAAAAAATATATATAATATTGCAAAAATCATTTTTATTTTCGACCCGAAACCGATTTATTGTAACCCACGCATCAGTAAACAGCATTTTGTGCGCGTGACCTCTTTATCGTGAAATAATTAGTTCGAAAAATGTGCCTGAAATATCTGGTAAATTTAAGACTCTTACCCAGAATTTATCGAACCCAGCGAGTGTAATGGTGCATGAGATGCTACCCCTTATAAAAAAAATACATTGGAATTCTGTGATCTGAGATAAATTGATTGCCTACGGTAAGTAGGCTCGACAAAAACGTTTTCAGCCACGTAGCCTGCTTTTTTTAGATGTCTAGGAGATCATGAACGCCAAAAAATTACCAGGGAATTATTCAAAAGCGGTTTTGAGATAAATCATCAGCCTAAAGTATAGCAATTCTACAACGTTTTTTAACTCTTTCCGGTGTGAAAAGGGTCTAAAATTTGATTTATAAGAGCAATTTTTGTTATGATTTCCTGGAACAAGGTATCCGCCAAACGTAGGCTAAAAAGTGTTTTGTCGGGCCTACGAGTTCAAAAACGATTCTGTACATTTTTTTTAATTTCCGCTCAAATTTCAGACAATTGTTTAGAAAAAATCCGTAGGTTATACCGGAAAAAAGACGCTAAAAAATTTATGGATGACGTTAAAAAACTTAAGTAGAGATATTCGGTGAATAATTTCATATTTTAAGGTAGGTCCTTCGAGCTTTCCAAACACTTTTATTTCTGCTATTTTAATAAATGCAGATTATCTCAGTATTCAATAATCGCAACAAGACACATTTTGACCTGAATTCTTTTCGTTCACATTAATTTAATCTAGGCCAGCCTCAATAGGCAATCAGTACACTATAATCTGCTATTGACTGCCTATGTTTAAAAATTAGATATCTCAATCCGAATACTGAGACCGCCAGCGTCTTCTCATGGCCGTCCAGAATTCCAGGACGTTACTGACCGAAAAAACGACGTGATCAAAGTGGACTATATCCCTTTGATCACATTTTGATTAATCTATAGCATGTGCGACTGAAAAGAGAGGAAAGCGGCCTCATGAAGTGGCTAGAAGGGCGTTCTTAGGAGTGTTAGGATTGGGCTCTCCTCAACCTACATCATTAGATTAAGGCAAAAGGTGATAAAAGGGTAATCGCAAATCGGAAGCAGTGGCCTTTGATAGTAAATCAAGCCCAAAATGTCGCTTTGATTTACGTATTAGCGGGTTCTAGCAGCGATGTGGCAGATTGCCAGATTGGTTTACATTTTTTTTTCGAGTGATTTTTGAAAGGAAAAAAAAATGCTGAAAAATTTTTATTTTATTTTTTATCTTAAATGAAAGTGTTCATACTTGCAAAACGTTTATATCTTTTTAAATTTTTTACCATACTGGAAGTAGTCTGCCTAAAAATATCAAAAACCACTTTTCATTACAACTCCATTTCCAAACTTGACCCGATCGTGGGATTTTTTTTTAAAGGCGATATTTATAAACTTCAGATATTGTCGGGTGTAATGCACTAATTAGTGGGAAGAATCATTAATCCACATGCCAAAAATTCTTCTTAAATCATGAAGTTTTTTTTCCATTGAAAAATAGAGAAAAACAGCTTTTTAGGGGGAAAAAAAATTGACCTTCAATTGATTTAAATATGAAAAAACTTGTCCTGACTTATTAAAAGTTAAAGTAGCCTATTACACCCGCAATTTTATACAGATTTTTTAAAAATAATAAAATTTTCTATAAATTGCCGTAGCCAAATGGCACCCAAAACCGGTTCCTTAAGCAGTGTTGTAAATGTCATTCAGAACGTTCAGAAACGATATTCACTTGACCCTTGCACGGTTGAAATACGGAAACCAAATAGATACCAGAAAAATTTCACAAGCTGATGGCGCCTGATTTATTTACAGAGATTCCTTCAAAAAAACTACTAATTAAAATTTTGGACTTGACTTCTCGGCGGAAAATTTTCATAATATTTTCTAAAAGTCGACAACAAAATGACAAAAAAACATTTCATGATTTTTCAAACAGCCAGTCAGAAAATATGTTTAAACATGCATAAAAAAAGTTAAGTGGCCTATTTTTTTTTTCGTTTTTATGCACAGATTTCATAAATTAATCAGAAAAAAATTTCTGGACGAAAATGCTTAAAATTTCATAATGCTTGAATTTTTCGGAAATTTTACGAATTATAAAATAAAAGTTTGAACTCAAATCGTTGCCTTAAATAGATAAAAAAAATGATTTTTAATGAGCCTATACACATTTATTGTGGTTCAGCTAACGATAATAAGCACAAAAAAATAAACCAAACTAATTATTTGGCGTAAGTTAAATCAGCGAGTGCTGCCATTGCTGCTACCTTAAAAAGGCACACTCTTCCGAAATTGAGATATATGGGAATGCCAAAGGACAGACGCATTAAGACTTGTAAATAAATCAATGCTGGAAAAATGTCAAAACAAAAGAATTTGAGCTATTCTGGGTTGTCCAGCATTGTGGTGGCACTGAACAAACTCACGGCATGTTTGTTGTCAGACAGGTAAGTGTTGGCGGTAGTCGCCGTCAAGTAACCCAACATGAGATTTTTGGCTTGTATTAAATGGAAGGAGTCGGCCAACTGGCACTTCAAGCAAATATGTGCTGCCCTGGTAACAATAAACAATATGATTTATCTCGCCGATCGAGATCAGAAATACGGACCAAATCGATCACATTTTTACTAGATTTTTTCTTCGACGATCACATTTTCGAATCTGATCAGTTTCGCATGATTCTCTTACAGGGTGAGAAAAGTTCATTTAAAAAATCCTCCGCCCCACCAGCTCCATAAGGGCGATGGAGCTGTGCACTGAAATTTTCATTTAAAAAATGGGTATTCATAAAAGATGAATTATATTGTACTATATCCCCTATTCACTACTTTTGTGATATCCCGGCCCCCACTTCTTAAAACAACAATGACGTTTTCCTAATCAGGGCCAGGATATTCACAAAGTGTGAATAGGGGATATATCGTATAATCAATAATAGTTTAATTGAGAACAAATGTTCAAAATTTTTTTGAGAATTTTCTGGCAACTTTCTTATAAGGCGGTGATCAGGTAAAACTTGGGCATTCTAGGTAAAATCAGGACATGAGCTGATTAAAACGTAACACATTTAAAAACCGTCGTTATCCACGCGAGGTTTGTTTCTCATTATTAATTCCTACAAGCAGAAAAATAACCACATTAACGTATGACACGTTAAAGAAGCGGCTGCATTTTGACAAAGATACGAATATGGCGCTCTTGATGAAAAACTTTTTTTTTTGGGTTTTATTATTCCGTCAAATATACCATCAAAGTTACTGTTTCATTAATCCACGGCAAAACTTTTTTACGCAGAATTTTTCGAATAATTGCTATTTAAGCCGAAATTTTTAATTGGAATTAAACTTTTCGAATTCGACAAAATGTATGAGAAATTTTGGAAAAGAAGTTACCGAAAATTTTAAAAATGCCTTATTTTTATGTTCAAAATTTTTTTCGAATATTGCTTTCAAATCAACGAAAAACACTCTTTCAAAAGGCTACTTAATTCTTTTCGCCTAGCGTGACAATGTTCTCTTTATGCCATTTAAAAAATCATATGGACATGGTTTTGTGATTTTTGAGTCAAAAAATAATGGAAATATTTTGAAATTTTCCTCATTTCTTGTTAAAAAATTTTCAAACTAATTTTTCTGAACTCCTTAGCGCTGAAAAATATGGCGGAATGCCACCTTCTCACTTTATTCAGATATGTCCCGTGTTTTGTTTCTCCCAAATCTTGTTTATTCTCTGAATCATTTAATTTTTGAAACGGAACTACGGTTTGGCAGAATCCATCGAAGCTCCTTTCTGATTCGGAATTAAATAAATTTATCACACCGGAAGTTGCCAATTGGTAAGCCGACCCATCCACCTTTAAGAATTAGTTGATTCAACTCATGAAATAAAGTATTTGTTTTTTTCGATGTGCCAAAATTTCGTTTTTTTTCATCTTTTGGCCAAAAACTTTAGACGTTTAAAATTGTGAAGTAATCAAATTTAAAATAAAAATTTTATGCGGGTGGATGTGTCGTTGTAACGGTTTCTTACTGGAAAATATATTAAAAAATAATTTTAAGCTTAAATTTGCTAGCTAATTAAGAGCACTTTTGATAGCAAAAACGCGCGTTCTTTGAGTAGTGTCAAAGACGATTTATAAAGTTAAAATAAATCGATCTGAGAAAATCAGATTATTCCAAAGTGAGCTCAAAAGTGGAAACTTTTGTTCCGAAAAAAGATTTCTACCCGAAAATTTTGAAGCGGCAAAAGAGTTCCTGTCAAGAGAAAAAAAATAAAATAGGTGTAAAATCTGTGAAAAATGCACCGACTCACTTAATAGGGTGGCTCGTCGCCATATTAGGATGTTGGGGACGATATTTGAGTTTCCCAGAGAACTTTTTTGATTGTTTCATTTTGCTAGAGAATTCCACTGAGTTTTCCAAAGCGTAGGATTTTTTCTGAATTTGATTTTTTTCCAAAAAAAAAGTAAGTTTTTTGAGATTTTTGAAGATTTTTGGGAAATTTGAAATTAAAAGGTACAATTTCGATCTAGAATTTATTTGGCACCTTTCAAAATGCGGAATGTAGACACTTAAACTCGAAAAATACTGCCAAAATAACGTTAAATTTCAATTTTAAATTTTTTTGTAATTTCAAAAAGGTTCAAATTCTCACAAAAACTAGAAATTCACAAGTCGTTTCTGAGACTTTGGAAAAGGAAAATGGGAAAAAAAGGCTACCGTTTAACCTTAATTCAGCCTTTTCCGTGAATTTGAAGCCAAAATTAAAAAAAAATCTACCCATATTTTCAAGCGGGAGTAGGCTTTTGCGTTGAGGCTCCAAATACGCGTTTTGAACCACTAGCGGCATAACTTTCGCCAATTTTCTTCCCGCTAAGAGATGCGCATTCATATGGAAGGTTGAATCGGCCAAATAAACCAAGAAAAAGAGATGTGGAATGAATGAGATAGGCTTTTTAGTGCCTTTTAGGGACGCTACTAAAACCATTTTCTTAGCGTAAATTGAGGGTATCAGATGCTCTGAATAGTACTAGGCACCTTCCTTAAAAGTTAAAAACTACGTATGGTGCGAAAATGATTAATTATTTCTGAGCCTGGTTTCTCAGAAACTTTCAACTCGAAAATGCTGTAAAAAAAAAGCCCAATTATCGTTCCCCACATCCTTAAGGGAAGGTGGGGTCTGTCGGTTTGTTTGAGCCCTGTATAGAATTAATTTATGAGGACATTAATATCGGTTATGACTAAAATTGACCCAAGGAAATCTCATGGTGGCAAATTATTTTTTCAAAACAATCTAGAACAAATCTAGAATTTTCAAAATTCGAAAGGTACAAAAAGCGACACCACCCCCTTCTCTTACAGGGTGAGAAAAGTTCATTTAAAAAATCTTCCGGAACCGCTCCATAATTATCGTTCCCCACATCCTTAAAGGCAAAAAACGAAGTTTTCATTGGCCAATTGACGCAAAAGTACAAATTGTTGAACCAAATATCACCTCTTTCTGATATATTTGAACTAATATCTTGCATCCTTAAAAATATCGAAAGTGACAGATGGCTCGTCCAATCAGAAACATGCTTACAAAACTGACGGAATTATTTTTTCAAAATGAATCTCCTCCCTGGTTTTTCAAGGTACACATTCGAAACTTATATGTTTGTGCAGCTGAATAGTCCGTGCAGATCAGTATTGAGAGTTTTGTCCAATTTTCTTGGATTTGGATTGAGAATCACCAAAAAACAGTATTAAGACCCTATTTTAGAGTTCTCAATCAAACTGTATCTGCTTTTTCATTATCGACTAACCACTGACTGACCATTTATGAAAACCCCCGATAATGGAAATCCCTTACCATTTAATGAAAACCCCTAACCACTTTATGGAAACCCCTTACCATTTATAGAAACTATTTTTGAAAACAAGGAATTACCATTTATAGAAACCATTTTTGAAAAATAAGAAATGTTTAAGAAAGTATATTTCTTCAAAAAATAATGCAAATTTTATTATAAATAAATATACAAATAGTAATTCGATTGAATTTAAATTTTCAGAAAATTGTAATCAAATTATTCAGACAAGAAATTTTTGATAGACATTTGTTTGGTGTTACATTTGTTTGGTTTTTTGACAGTGTTCAAATTTTTTGAAGTCGAAGTTTGAATTTCAACATCTGAATCTGACTCAAACTGGTCTAGTAAAAATGGAGGTTAAGTAATTTCCAAAGCAAGTTCGAATCGTCGAAGAGCCACCTTTTTACTTCGGTAAATTTTTTTCTTGATTTTGTAGACATGTTCAGAATTGCTTCTTTATTTGTCAATATCTAACTAATAGGGTCACGACGTATATTTTGAAAGATAAACAGAATGTTCAAAAATTATTTTACAATCTTGAATTTTGAAAAAAAAACGAACAAAATAAAATTTCAATTTTTTTGCTGAAAAATACCGTGTCCACCCGACTTATGTATTTATCTCTTTTTTATATCCATACTGATGTAACACGAGAAATAAGCTGCAATTTTCGAATATGACAACTTCGGATTGTTTTCTTGGCAATGAATTAAATGCAATTTTTGCTCCATATCAAAAACTCGTTTTTGAACTTTCTTTCTTACTGTTTCTGAAATTCGCTCATCTTTGTCACCGTTTTCCAAAGGTTGACTCATTTGCTATTGTTAGCTTCTTAGAATTAATATCTCTTATTTAAATTTCAAACTTGTTTTATACTAAAAATATATTTTTCAGAATATGTAGATATTATTTAATCTAGAATAATTTCTTCCAATTTGAAAATAATTTAATTTTTGAGTAAAATTATTAAATTTTGCCCAAAATTACCATGTAATGGAAACCCCTTACCACTTAATAGAAACCCTTAACCACTTAATGGAAACCCCTTACCATTTATGGAAACCATTTTTTTCGCGAAAGTGGGTTTCCATAAATGGGTAGTCAATGTAACTCTTTCTGATATATTTGAACTAAAATCTTGCATTCTAAAAAAATATCGAAAGTCACACATGGCTCGTCCTATCAGAAACGGGCTTACAAAACTGGCGGAAATATTCCTTTAAAATGTATCTCCTCCCTGGCTTCTCAAGGTACACATTCGAAACTTATATGTATGTGCAGCTGAATAGTCCGTGCAGATCAATATTGAGAGTTTTGTCCAATTTTCTTGGATTTGGCTTCAGAATCACCAAAAAACAGTATTTTGACGCTATTTTAGGGGTCTCAATCAAAATGTATCTCCTCCCTGGATTTGAAAGTTACACATTCGAAACTTATATAAATGTGCAGCTGGATAGTCCGTGCAGATTAGTATTGAGAGTTTCGTCCAAATTTCTCTCTCGGTTTTTTATAAATCCTGTTTTTATTTCCCAAAAATTGATAAATTTCAACTTATTTCATGCAAAATATTTGTGAGACCCTCAAAAAGTACTTTCCTGACCATGTTCGCAGATAAAAAGACTGCCCCTATACTTGCAGTTGTCTATATTTTCATAAAAAAAATGGAAAAATTTGTTTCTAGAGCCTCATTTTGCAACGACCACCCCCTAAAGGAGTTGGTCGTCGCAAAATGAGGCTCTAGAAACAAATTTTCCCAATTTCATTTTTTTGGCTTTTTTATGAAAATATGGAAAATTACAAGCATTTTGGTAACCGTTTTATTTTGATACATGGCTAGAAAAGCACTTTTTGATGATGTTTCAAAAATATTTCGTATGAAAAAAGTAGAAAGTTCTTGATTTTTGGAAATTTAAAACACGATTTACAGAAAAACAAGTCAGAAATTTAGACAAAACTCTCCTAACCGATGTGCAGGGACTCTTCAGCTGCACATTCATGTAAGTTTCGAATGTGTGACTTAAATATTTTGATTGCGACCTCTGAAATAGGGTCAAAATACTGTTTTTGGTGATTCTGAAGCCAAATCCAAGAATTTTCCTAAAACTCTCCTCAGCGGTCTGCTCACGTTCTGTCCGGTTAATTAAAGTCATGAATCAATGTTGTACCTTAAAAAACCAGGGAGGAGATACATTTTGAAAAACAAATTCCGTCAGTTCCGTCTTGTGATTTTTTTTTAAGATGCAAGATTTTTGTTCAAATATATCAGAGAGAGGTAATGTTTGGTCCGACGATTTGTACTTTTGCTCATATTGGCCATTGGAAACCCCATTTTTGCCTTCAAATGCGACGACCACCCCCTTAAGCCAGAAAAAGACAATTAAAAAAACCTATATCCCTTTATCACTTTTTGGTTAGAATGCGTAGCCACTACTCCTTTTAACATGTGATTTTAACGTTG
Organism: Oikopleura vanhoeffeni; assembly: GCA_004367855.1. Taxonomy (NCBI): domain Eukaryota; kingdom Metazoa; phylum Chordata; class Appendicularia; order Copelata; family Oikopleuridae; genus Oikopleura; species Oikopleura vanhoeffeni. Next base: position 144,414 of record SCLH01002048.1, read on the forward strand.
TGGCAGCCACAATGTGGCTACGCATTCTAACCAAAAAGTGATAAAGGGATATAAATTATATCATATAATATAAAAACCAATCATGTATTTTACGTTTCCGTCCTAATTTAAGCGAGGGTAAAATCTGAAAAACAGAATAGATTCTATAACGGGCGAATAAAAACTTCAAGTAAAAGCCTGTTTTTTGAAAACTCGGTGACAGTCTGACTATACAGACCTTCCTGAAAAAACCTGTTTGAATAATTCATTTATTCCAATCGGATCCGGTGAACAGGAAATTCAATTTCCTCGGGATTTTCTATCAAGAACTTGATTCAAATTAGATCTCATATATGGAAACTTCTCGTTGAAAATCTGCATAAAAATTAGCTGCATTTAGTTATACACCCTAATATGGTTAAAATTCATTTGAATAATTGTAGGAAGTCAATCAATAATTTGCACGTAATAAGGCCAATCGAGCAAGAAATCAGCCTTCCTATAAACACGTGTTATAATAACAAAAAAAATTACATTTGGTTGTCTTTTCAACATTAAAAACACCGCCACGATGGTATTTTTTTTGTTTGTAATTTGACATTTTTTCCAAAATTACGATTATTTTTACTTAAGTTACTTAAGTCAATTATTTGTAACAATATTTTCACGATTCAATATATGAATTACCGACCCTCATGGTACATTTGATATTAAGCATTTTATTGGTTTAATCTGACCAATGAAATCGGCCTATTCCGCAATCCAGGGTTTTGATTGGGTGATAATATCTTGCGTTGTTTGTATCATTCAAATATTAAGGTTCTGTACTCTGAGGTTCGGTGATCCATATTTCATGATTTGTGATCGTGAGATTTTGACAATGAAAGTTGTAGACTGTAAACCGTCTACAGAATGCCAAATAATATTAATTAAATGCATTTTCGGAAAATTAATTGTTTGAAAATTTCAAAAAAAATTTACATTTAATTTATGAAGTAAATCGAAGTACTATGAATACAAAATGCCTCTTAAATTGTTCTTGTATAAATTTCGACGATTGATAAAAATTAAATTAATTAAATTTACACAACATTTATTTTAACATCGATTAGCTAGAAAATTAACACGCGCTAGAGATCACTATCATTGTCAAGCTTTACTTTGGTTGAAAAAGGGATAGGGCTAGGTCTTTTATATCCCCTATTCACACTTTTGTTAATATCCCGGTCGTACTACTTAAAAACACACTACGTTTCCTAATCAGGGCCGGGATATTAACAAAAGTGTGACTAAGGGATATTGTGTGAGATTTGGATTTTTTGAAGTCCGTATTTGAAATAAGTAAATGTCAAATTATAGCAAAAATCAGCAAAAAAACAAAGAGTTCACTACCATCTATCCGCGTCTAATTTCAATAATGAATTGACATATTTTAAATATAATATTGAACGTAAATTATTATGAGGATTAAATTTAGAAAGATTAAACTAAATTTATTCACCGTATCATCTCCAATAATTATGGGATTAATTGATACAAAAAACTTTGTCAGGTGGTTGAAAAAATTATTTATCAATAAAGTAGGTTCATAAAGCGACTTTAAAAATTTTGGTTATATTAATATTTACTAAAGTAAACCGGCATTCGAAAACCCAATAATTTATTTTTAGCTTCAAAATTCTGAGCACAACGTCCATTCGAAAAATCATGGTCTAAATCGTTTCGTATTTAGTCCGTCATTTGATCGCCAGGAACTTTATAAATCCAGGTTTCTCTGGTAATGTTGTATTCCATAATAAAAATAATTTTTTTAATGTGGAGAACTGTATTTATTTAATGACTTTTTTGCTATCAGCTTTACTTCCACTATATCTTCTAGTTAAAAATAGTCGCTTGAGATAATTGGACATCAGTATGAATTACAGAGTATCATGACAAATGATTGATGGTAATTGAGAGATACAGAATCGAATACCAAAGTTTATTTTGTATGTGATAATAATCATAAATTATTTATCAATATATACCGTATAATTCATACGATGTCCTAATGACCAACATAATTTACTATCTCCGTTATCGTATCGATTGTAATAATGTCAAAAATCATAACCTATTCTTTTTGCAATAACCTTCAAAAATGTTGTACTAAGCATAGGCTGTCACCCAAGAAGGCCAAAATAAAAGCTTAAAGACATATTGGTTTATCGTGGAACGATTTTTCCAAAATTTAAACTTCAAATGTCTTACAGAATGTGACATAATTTGCGGAACCATAAAACATTATTGTAAACAATTTATAACGAAGTTTTGTTCCAGTCCGCTATCAATGAATCAAAGAGGTAAATGAGCCATTATATCTAAAATGAGCCAATTTACCTTATTATGTTTGTCACAAATATTATTTCATTTCTGGCGGTTGGCGTTTAAAAATCAGGTCAC
>SCLH01002048.1:157984-168484 GCA_004367855.1 Oikopleura vanhoeffeni
AGACTCTGAAGACTTAAAAAGTGTATTAAACCACCAGCCAAACCATAATTTCAATTAATTATAATTTAAACTTTTTAAAGGAAAGTTTAATCAAGAGAAAAAAATAGACAGGGTTCAACGCGGTGCATCGCGTAATAAGAGTTTTCAATTTATCTGGCTTGCGATTGGATTAAAAACTCATAACAAAAAGTCAAATATATAGTTTAAATATTCGCGACTGAAAATAATTCGGCCGCCAAACTTAATATATAACACAATATATTCAATTTTGAAAATAGATAAATGAAAAATTAACTTGAAAATAAAGAAAAAACAATTAATCAGGAAAATAAATGAAAATAAATTTTATTTTGTACATTAATAAAACTATTCATTCAGAAAATGAATAAAAATTCGAACATATTTGAATATAAAAAAAGTTAAATCAACCTCAAAAATTGATTTTATTTTCAAAATTAATTGAATTTTATTTTCAAATTAATTGTTTAATGAGACAGCTTAAGCAATTTAAAATTAAAATTCGTTATTAAAAATCAAAATTTCAGTAATTAATTAACTTTTGCGCGGTTAGAGTGAACGCTACATATCTCGCGTTTGTTTAATCGAAGCGGCAAAACTCGCGGGCTTCTAAAAAAGTCCAGCGTTTTGCCTTGCACCGACAAATACTCATTTGTGTCTTGGAAAATTTATTATTTCATATCGTCTCGCCGTTTTTAAACCTTCTAAAAATGACTCACCAGTAAGGATTTCTTCCATGATGAACTCTATGATGACTTGGGGTGTTAAAGAAAAATTCGAAAATTTTTGGTAATTTTCGAATTTGTTCAGTGTGTATCCAAATTTGAAAAAGCAAATTGAGATCATGATGTAAAAGCATTTGAGCTGGTGGTATTCCCAAAAGTGCCATTGGTATAAATGCTGGAAAGGATAGAAATTTGAACCAAACTGATTGACGTAAAGCGGTTGCGATATTGAAATATTCTGATGAATGATGAGTCTGGTGTGCTAAAAATTTCGAATTAACCGAAATATTTCATGATCCAACAAATAAAAATAAGGGAATGCAGCAATCCAAATGCTAGAAAATTATTCTCGGTACCAAGTGGAGAAATAAATTTAATACAAATTTTGATGATTTTAATATTATTTTCTTTTTAAATAATTTTTTTTATACTTATACTTAAAACACTTATTCGATCAACCTTCAATATTTCCCCTAATGATCAAGCTGAAAAATTCAATTTTCGAAAAAATATTCAACTTTCAGAAATTTCATGTTGAATTCTAGAAAAACCGTTCGAAAACAAGGTTAATTAAACCGCCGGTAGCCTCCAAAAATTATATGTTCATCTTGATAACTGCGCAGCGTCTGATTGAGTATATCCTTTTCCCAACGGAATTACATCTAAAAAATGTTTACTATCTCTATAGCGCGTGTTCGAATCCCATTGATGTTGTCTAAGTGATTGTCTTTGTGATTGCTTGAGTGATTACACACCGATAAAATTAAGCGGTCATAATATCAAGCATCCTTGCCTATAATTATACTTCAGACAATCAGTAAGACAACATTAGTGGGATTCGAACACGCGCTATAGAGATAGTAAACGTTTTTGAGATTCAGTTCCGTTGGGAAAAGGATATCCGTTTGAATCAAAATATATTCGAAATGGTTTTATAATAGTCATTAAAATGGCCTTTCAATAAACACGTCATGAAATTTGAACCTATTAGAAAAACAAATTTGAAATATTTTTTTCATCTTAATCACCGATTGTTAAAATGTATGAAAAAGAAAATTGACTGCGAACATTTTTCCGACTATTTTAAATGGTTTCAAGTGACTTGAGCCTTTCAAAAGGCTCTGTGCCTCCAAGGGTGAATGAGTATTTCTTATACTAGAAGATTAGAAGAGAACAAGGAATATTATCAAACATGTTTTAAAACATGTCCTACTGACTATGACCTAGTCAAGCTTATCGCAGGGCTTATACTGTACTTAATTCAATTTCAGAATATTTTGAAAATTGATAAGCTGATGGTCAAGACGTTTTATATCAAACTGTACAAATATCAACACTGATTCACATGCTTTAATGTGATAAAATCTCTATAAAGGGCTCATCAAGATGCTTAAAGTTAATTCATAATCACCTGCCCATGCAAAATTTAATTCGTGTCCAAATCTATGAGATATATAGTAACCCAAATCATAGACTAGTGCAGCAACAACCCACGTTGTCCATGAAGCATAAGCCCAGTCGAAAATGTGATAATAATTATAAACCGCTTTATTTCAGATGAATAATTTTCAAAAGTTTGACCTATTCTGTTCAAAGGTAATTATCAATATTTCTCATAATTTTTGAAGCACATGACGTCAGCTTGCTTTGCCATGAGTTTTTGTCGGCTTGACTTTTTTAGAACAAAATACAACTTTAGGGTTTTTTCATCGAGGTCGGCAGAGTTGGATCAGATCAGATTTAAAAAAATTCAGATCAGATCAGATTTAAAAAATTCCTTACACGAAAATACTCAAATTTTTGATGTGAATGTTGAGTTTTTCTGGAAGGATTTTATCTAGATAAGAGGTTTCATCAGAAGTTTAAAAGTAAGTTTTTTCTTATGTTTCGATACAGTTTCGTTTTGAAGTTTTTTGCTTTTCAGCTGCATACTTCCAGAAGTGGTATGTTTTCAAAATTTATATTTTTTTTTAATTTCTATAGATGGACTACCAGTATATTTTATTTCGCTTGGAAAATTATTTATTCAAAAAAATTTAAATTTTATCTAGGCTAAAAATTTTAATATTTATAAGAAATAATCCAACTCCGCCAGTAGTCTTACATAAAATTATAAATATGATTTTGGAATTCGTTAAAGTCCTTTTTTTATTAAAATCCAAATTATGTTAAATGAAAGAGCAAACGCTTGTTTTTAATGGATACACGCGATATCAAATCCTCAATTTTCGTTGAAAACGTAGTATGAGTCAAAGGCTAGGACCCCAAATTTATCCGATAGGTTCCAATTCAATTTATTTGAAACCTTAAAAGTACCTTTGAGATTAATTTAAACGATAAATACTATTTTTTTCAAAGAGTTTGTAAAAACCATCTTACGGTACACCAATCCGATCCGATTAATTCCGGGACTATACGGTATAGAATATACCGCTCCGATTAAATTGTTTAGGCGGTCAACCAATCCGATTTAAAAAATTTAAATGAGCCGACCTCTGCTTTTGATAGTGAGCTCAAATATAATTTTCGATCCGAATCCTATATAAATCACAACTTTCCAGTTTTTTGAACCCATCATACTTGGCAAAAGTGACATTGATCCTGCAGTGAGCGAGCCCATAGTATCTCTTTGTTCAAACGATAAATTGTTTCTTATTTTTCCAACAATAAGGTCAAGTAAAATTAAAATATAAAACCATGGCATTGCATATTTAATATATCCCTCCACATCTTCAATTTGTTCTTTAGATGCACTTTTATCATTAGAAAAAACTTTTATAAACTTCTTATACATCATACAGTATGTAAGATTTTTGCTCGTGTCTTTTCAATTTGGCTAACTTGCTATCCGCCAATGAGAACGATCAATTTTGGCAAATACCTACGTTTTTCCAGATTTAACCAATCAAAACGGTGGAATTCAGATTAAGCGAAATTGGAAAAATAGGAGCAAAATTATTTAACCCTGTATATTGTAGATCATGATTTTTCGTCCTTTAAACACAAGGAGTGGGTGACTATATCTGAAGGTCCGAAACAGACTTTATCATCAACCCTGTTTTGTAGAGAATTTTCTCACGAGTATATTTTAAACTTAAAGTTTTTTTTCGAATTTCAAGATTTTTTTCCCAAAAATCAGGTTTCGGCGGGCCTGAAATTTAGGGTAAGTTTCATGTGAATTTAAATTATCAGTATCCCACATTTTGATTCTAAAATTTATCTAGCAATAGAACTTTTGTGTACAAACTCATTGGCTTCAAAACCGCTTGAAAAAATAATTAACACTTCAATTTTGGTTGTTTTTTGTCAAAAATATTCCAAAATTTTCAAAAAAAATTCAAAGCATTTTCAGACACCCCAAAGACCAAATTTTCAAAAAATGGCTCCATCAGATTTGAAACTAGCCTAATGTTAAGCACGTTGCAGCATAACAAAAAAATTCAATGAAAAATGTAGGACGAGATAGCTTTTAGTGAGCCTCCCAAATTGGCAGTTTGATCACTAAAAGCACAAAATTCAAAAAACACTCTTCATCAGATTTCCGTTTCATAATTTGAGACTATTGTTAAATTACAGAAAGAAATTATATCAAACGAAAGAGGAGATAGAACACTTTTTAGTGCTTTTTGGGAGGCCTACTAAAAGTCATTTTCTGAGCGTAGGTTAAAATTTTCGATGATCTAGTAGTACTGACATCATAACAAAGAGTTGTACTACATATTAATAAAAGAATAAAAATAATTTTTTCTATCCAGGTTTCTCAGTAACCGCTTTTGAAAACAAGCAAAAAATAGCCAATCTATCGTCACCCACCTCATCTGAGACGATTGATAATTTTCGATAGAGGTTGCCACGCTCGTTGAAAAAGCTAATTCTTTGTTGTTTAATAAGTAAAATAAGTTCAGTTGATATCATTTCCCAGCAGAAGTTGTGTTGTAACGTACACGCCTACGCAAGACGAAATGAAAATAAACAAATCTAATTGGTCAAAATATTGTATTTTCGGTATTGTCTTCTTTCAGCTGAATTCAAGAATAAAACAAAAATTTTCTTCAACGCTTGTTTCATTTACACCCACAACCCACTTAAAAGCTGGTACGGAGTACTGCCTTTAATATATTTGAAATCACAGGCATATCGATGTCGGGTGCTCAATTCAGCTTTTGAAAACGACGGCTTTTTAACAAAACTGAGAATGAAACAATTTCAGTAATAGCCGCATAAAGTCTATTAGGAAAATTTAAAAATCGTATTTTTAATTTTTTCAAAAAACACCATAAAAAAGCTCGAACATTTTTACTTGAACCAACGTTTTCATTCTTAATTTATTTGGTTTTTTGATAAATATTTATTTAACGGAATACAATCAAATATGCAAATGTTTCCCAATCAAACATAAAGTCATAGTTAACCATGTGCATTAATATCCTTTTCCCAACGGAACTCCATCTCAAAAACGTTAACTATCTTTATAGCGCGTGTTCGAATCCCACTCATGTTGTCTTAGTGATTGTCTTGAATATNATTGTAGGCAAGGGTCTTGATAATGGGACCGCTAAATGTTGTCGGTGTGTAATCACTCAAGCGATCACTAAGACAATCACTTAGACAACATCAGTGGGATTCGAACACGCGCTATAGAGATCGCAAACGTTTTTGAGATGGAGTTCCGATGGGAAAAGGATATGCAAAGGAAGTGACTGAAAAATGTTTTGACGCTGAAACATTTCCGTTGAGTACATTTATTTTCAAATTTATTCGAACTTGTTAACGAGTTATTGATTTTTTGTTCAAAAGGCCTAAATCCAGACCTTTTTAAAACCTACTTACCACTTAGTTTTTTTTCTAACTTTCCTTGCTGGAACCAAGTAAAATAATGCCCGAAGACCAATTGACTAAAGAAGTTTAATCTTATTTTATAAAAAATTGGTTGTTTGAAATTAAGGTTACTAAAAATTTACTTTAAAAATTGACAAATTTGGAAAATAATATTTAAACGATTCCTTATCCCACAATACATCGGACCAAATTGTTTCATTCATTGCCTCGAGGCTGATGTACTATCTTATAAATATTTATCTTCAAAAAAAATGTAAAATTTTGTGGCTTTTCAGATTTTCCATGTGACTGTATTTTGATTTTGATATATTTATTTAACTTAAGCAGCGAGGCGTTTGCTTTAAAATTGCAATCTAGGCAAGTTTTCTGCAACAATAAAAGGAACATTACAATTGTTTATTAGAATAAAAAGTTATTTTACGGCGGAAAATGATTTAAAAAGATTATTGGGGCAATAAATAGCTTTCGGACGTTTAACCCATGTACTCAACATTTCAAAACAACCCTGTGTCAATGGGCACTTACTGATTTTCAGAAATTATATTTTATTTCGTTTGCATGCCACGAAATTATGATTCGCTTTATTTTAAAGCCCAAACAATTTTAATAGATTAATTGAGATTATAAACACATATTATTTATTCGTGATTAATACACAATTTTAAGGGGGTAACCGATGGTAATTTTGAATTGCAAAGCTAAAGGGGGTAGTGTCCGCAAAAAATTTGGCCTGAAAATCTGATAAAGTACTAAACCACCCTTAAAAAACGATTGGTGATGGTCTCGTCGTAAATACCACTTTTCTAAGGTTATCTACTGTGTTTTTATAAAGTCAGACAAAAATACACCGCAATATTTTTGCTCATTGAGAATCCGTCAATTTGAACACATGAATGAAGTTTGACGGATATGTAATTAAAAGAGAAAATGGTACTTGTTTTCGACTTTGCCGCCTCTTGTGGGAGAACCGATGCATTGAAAAGCGACGAGACCATCACCGATCCTTTTTTTTGGGCGGGTTTAGTCTATATCAGATTTTCACGGCCTAAGTTTTTTTGCGGAAACTAACCCCCTTAATTAAAGTGCTACACTCGAAGGCAGGTGTCCACGTTTATAAAAATATTTAGCACCTCAAGCTAAACTCCCAATTTTACCCGGAGAATAACTCGAGGAAGGTTACAAACTAAACTACCGCAAATCACAAGAAACCCTCACCCCCCGATAATAAGCCAAAATTATTCTATTTAAAAAAATATAATCTTTTTGGTGATGCGTCGCATCCAAACGATTATTATTGTATAAAGTTAACTATAAATTACACCTATAAATGAGTGATGCGTGAAAACAGACAAAAAATAAATTTAACCTGTATATGTAAATCAAGTGTAACCAGGTTTAGGAAAAAAGAAGGTAAAACCTTACACCCTGTATATAAAACTGTATTTTACAAACGTAGGCCTAGTATTTCACCCTACCACGCGTTTGTTATCTTTCTAAAAGTGGACACTAATAGATTTATCTGGATTTCCAAATTTGAAATGGTGTTTTTCAAGCCTCGAATGACCAATATCTTCCAGCCACAAGATATGGCTATAGTTTAATTTTTAAATATTCAAATATTTCTGAGATGTATAATTTTTGCTCCTCTTTTTCAAATCTGAATTCCGCCATTTTGATTTGTTGAATCTGGTAATGACGGTGATATTTGCCAAAATTGATTGTTCTCATTGGCGGATAGCAAGTTAGCCAAATTGTAAAAATAGGAGCAAAATCATACATGCTGTATTTTTTGTTTCTCGAGAATTTTTATGTCTAATAAATTTGTTCAAACCGTTCACAAGGGTAATATAAGGCCATCAGAGAAAAATTCAAAAAATTTCGAATTGCATACACCTGTGAAAATTTGCGATCACCTACTATTGCAGAAATGTGTGATCAAATTTCTAAGATATCTAACAACATTAAAGATGAACTTGATAATTGCTTCTGGAAAATTGCTGGTCTCGATAATTTCGAAATCAATGTTCAAAACTCACAAATATTTGAAACAATATTTCGAATCAATTCGCAATCTGAACAGATTTCAAAAGCTGAATAATCCGACAGATTTCAGATGCAGAAAAATCCGAAAGATTTCTTAGTACAGCCCATGATGTCGATGAAAAAATAAAAAATTCCGGGGAAATGATTGTGTTAGAAATTAAAAATTTTGAAGCAATAAACAGTGGTTTTAGCGGTTCAGAAATTCGTAACAAAAAAAAAGCAAAGTTATATAACAAGTTCTCTTCAAAAAAATGAGAGAAAACTGCATGCTGTATTTGACTTGTGTAACATTAATTATGTTATACGCATAACTTTCTTCATTTACCAACGAATTTAAGCACAAAATAAATCAATTTTAATATGCAATGTATTTTTCTAAGCAAAATTCCGAAAAAAATGGCAAACAAAAATTTCATAATTTTTCAAACAGCGGTCAGAAAATATTTACGCATCCATGAAAAAAGTTAAAGTGGCTACTTTGTTCGTTTTTATCCACAAATTTCAAAAAAAAATCTGAAAAATTGTTGGACAAAAAATGCCTAAAATTTTTTTAATGCTTTGAATTTTTTGAAAATTTTACGAATTCAAAAATGAAAAATTGAACTCACATATTTCCTAAGATAGCTAAAAAATAATTTTTATGAGCTGAAAGACATTTATTCTGGTTCAGCTAACGATAATAAGCACGAAAAAATAAACTTACTTATTTTTTTCGTACGTTAAATTGACTCCAGTCTGCCGAGTCGATGCCACCCCTTGACCAAGCATCATACAGTATGTAAATTATCGAGAATAACAATCTCGAATGAAATAGAGGAAACGAACTCATGATTCGTCTACTAATTTTTAGGCGCACGATCCCGACAACCTCAATCTCGACAACCCTCCTTTGCTTTTATCGAACAAAAAATGTACCATGAAATAACCTTATTTCGAGGCCTACTATTACTTATCATTTTGAGCGCGAAGTTACTTTATGTTAAACTGCGAGAATATTTTCTCAAACTCGTTATTCTGATTTCAAAATGATTTAATACATCGAAAGCTTATCAACATTTTACTTTTTTATTGAAATAAAAAAAGCCAAAAAATGTACATACCGTTAATGACATGAATTCGTGTGTATTACATTTTGATGAGGTTTAGTTTTTGCTCCAGCTAACCTCCGCCAATCTTTACGTTTAATTTAACACGTTAGTGTTTGTCAATTTTAGCGCCTTGATTGGCGGAGGTTAGCTAGAGCAAAAAACTAAGACTGAGCTCTAAAATGTGACATGAATTATTCATTCATCAGTACGGTATAATATTAAAGAAAAAAATGGCAGTCGGAAAATATGTTTTAAAAAAGTAGAAAACATTTTTTTTCAACACAAAATGGGAGAGTTTTTTCTGTAGGTAAAAAAAGCCTATTTTGAAAAAAGAAAATAAACCGACGAAAAAAAGTCGCTCATTTTGTGGTAAAACACAAGGGCTCAGCTTTTTTTTGCCTCCTAGTACAGAGTAAAAATTATTTTTTTACTGCAAATTTTTGGTTTCTGTTTTAAACTATTATATCGTAGTTCGGTAAAGGCTGTCATCGGTCTATTTCGACAATCTCCTATGGTCGATAAGAACCTATATTTGGGTTATTTGAAGGGTAGCGATCATTTTATATTGTCACATGAAATTCGAAATCTCAATATTCTTGACCGAGAATGCCATTTTAAATAAAAAAAAAAGATATTTATGCGTAGACGTCGATTTTGAAAATTTTCGAATATTTTTTCTTGATCTTTGAAAAAATTTCTGAACAAAGTGTTCTTTGTCATTTTTTCATAACTATCATAGATTTCCAATGCTGAAAAACCGATAACAGCCTAGTTAAGTAACCGCACTGATGACAAATCAATTATTTGTAATAATATTCAGTGGTTTTGAGACATAAAATAATTATATTTTTCTATCATAGATAGTTTTATTTGACGTTTCGGCTAAACAGCCAGTATCAGGCATGAGAAAGCAGTACACAGAATTTGAGAATTGTTTAATTTCACGCGCGAAATCAGTTTACGATATTTTGCGAAACTTCATTTTCAAATTTTGAATAGGTCCGTTTTTTGCGAAACTTAATAATCGAGCCTATTATTTATAATTTACTTCTCGCCACAAAAAAGTTGTAAAAAAGAATACAATATAATTTAGTTTGTTTTGTTTTTATTTTGCGGCGTAAGAACAGACCCAACAACTAAAGCTACAATTGACAGTAAATTCGATTTTACAAGATAAATAAAAATTGTATTGTAAGCAAAATAATTAAAAGCTAAAAGTCCAATTGTTAATCGAAATATTTCAAACACGATATCTTTTTGACGATCCACTCGTTTTTCAGCTAAATTTCCGAAAGAATAGTAGCTCATCATTGAATACGCTGCGGCAAAGTAGTGAACTTTTCCCATGCTCATCAGGAAAATCAACATGCTGATAGCGAACTAAAATATCAAAAAAGTATTTTAGTTATTTGCTTCCTATAAAAATAACGATATTGTTTTGATTTGAGCACCTCAAAACAAAATTCTCAAAAATCAAAACTGCAAACCTGATAAAGAACGTAAACATTAAAAAATGTATCATTTGGAATATGCCATGGTTTTTGCTCGGGGTCAACTTTTGGCAACGAATAATATTCTTGTTTTTTGAAATTCCATCCTGGTCCTTTTACTGCTTTTTGAATTTTAAATTTCAAACTGACATTTTTGCACCAATACCGTAACATGTTATAAAAATATTTGCACTGGATAGTTATTGGATTATATGTTTTAATCGGTGAAATTAGTCCATAAACTGGAGGTTCTTCGTCGCGTTCCTCAGCAAAAGTGCCAAACATTCGATCCCATAT
>SCLH01002048.1:169459-180146 GCA_004367855.1 Oikopleura vanhoeffeni
GCAGCATAGTTTTTGTCGATACTAACAAAAAGATAATAATTAATAATAATTAATAATAATTAATAATAATTCTAACCAATACGGATTTCGTCCGTGATGAACTCTGTGATGACTTGGTGTATTGAACAAATATTCAAAAAATATTGGAAATTTTCTTATCTGCTCAGTATGTATCCAAAATTGATACAGTAAGTTTAGATCGTGATGAAGCAACATTTGAGCAGGTGGAATCCCCAAAAGTGCCATCGGAACAAAAGCAGGGAAACTATAATATTTGTGCAACATTGACTGTCTTAACGCAGTAGCCATATTGTAATATTCAGAAGAATGATGAACCTGATGTCCTTAAAAAATCCGTGAATAATGCCTTAAAAAATTGAAAATATATAATTTTAATTTCGAAGAATCTATCTTTAATAAACAATTATTTAACATGCTGATAAGAGATCCAAAATTTCTTTATGTTCTAGATATTTTCTCTGTACGATAGTTTAATTTGTACTTAAAAAAAACTTTATCCTGAAATTGATTAAATAAAAAAACGAAACGTTGATAACAATACGAATTTAATTATTTAATAATTTTTTGTAATTAAAGAATGAAATTTGTTCCATTTGTCATTAAATCGATTACCTGCCCAACCAAAGTTGCTCTCATGACCAATTCTGTGTGTGAAATAATAGCCTAAGTCATATAATAATGCTGCAGCTATCCATGTACTCCATGAAGCATGGCTCCAGTCAAAAACGTGGTAATAATTATAAACGCCAAAAAAATGGTCAAAAATTGTCCTAAAAAATTTTTATTTCAAAAGTTATAAAAGGTTGTTACAGCCAATTGTTGACCGTAAAATATTTAAAATTGACCAGATATATATGATAAATTATCATTGATAATAGATTCTATGTCTATTAAGGAATCAGGATCTTTTTAATCTGTTAAAGAAATAAAAACCATATGTTTTCACTCGGAAAACACTTTTAAACCTTAAAAAAATTACGTTTCTTCTGAAAATGACAATTTTCAATAATTATTATCGTTATACTTTTTAAATTCATGGCTAAAAAATGATATTATCATCGTTAGAATCGCAAGGTTTAAAAGGCCCTTTTAAGCAGATATTTTATTTTTGTATTGGGACAAGGTAGATTTTTCGACTATTGAAAAACCAAACTTTCGAAATGTTAAACACATTACTTGGTCTCTCAAAAGTCTTGTACAAAATTAATTTTCTATCTTTCTATAACTTTTATATAAGTTTAATGGCCTGTAATAATTTGCTGTAAATCCAAAATTCTAAAATAATTTCTTATATTTTGACCGAAACCTACGTAAACCATAATCTCAACATTTTTTTGTCCGACCATACTGCTCAATTGTGACATTGCTCCTGCAGTTAAAGAGCCCATTGTATCTCGTGGTTCGAAAGATAATTTATTTCTTACTTTTCCAACGATCAGATCAATTATGATAATTAAATAAAACCATGGTATCGATTGTCCAAGATAGTCGGGAACATTTTCAATCAGTTTAACAGATTCACTTTCATAAGTTTAAAAAATAATTTCAAATGGTAGTTCCAAACCAAATTTCCTGAGTCGTACGGTGATACCGATTTAGCTGCAATGCAGTTGATGTAAAATGGCTATTGAAGAAAGCGGTTATCGTAAACAAACCATGTTCACTTTATTATATGTCACAAAGGAATGACCGCGTTCCTTTATTTTTAAGTATATATTCCCTTATCACACTTTCGTTCAAATCCTGGCCCAACTACTTAAAAACACTTTTGCTAATCAGGGCCAGGATTGGAACAAAAGTGTGATAAGGGAAAATGATGTATGCTGCATACGGTATGCAGTTGATAAATTCAAGCCTATCATGCGGATGGGACATGTTTGTTATTGAAAAATCAAGTTTGACCTTTAAAAATTTAAGACATTTCTATTGAAAAAATAAGAAATTATTTCTGTTCAAGAAATACGGTTGTTGTGATATTTTAGACGAGTTTGAATTCGCAATTTTATGAAAAAGCCAATCTTTTTTCAAGCTTGTCCTCATCAGTGGAGTTTTTTCTTTTTTTTGCTCAAACATCCAAAATTAGCTTCCTAAATGATAAGGGATAATTTCCATTGCCGTTGCTGTGAAACTATACTGAGTAAACATATAACTGGAGTTCTTGTACAATCCTTTACCCAATGTGTTTTAGCTTTTGGGGTGTTCCCCGAGGAGATTCACGCTTAACCAATCAGAGCGCGACTTGGTTAAGTAATTTCAGGAGCGTTTCAATCTCCCCGGGGAAAACCCCAAAAGCTAAAACACATTTGGTATTAAATATGATATGTTTGCATTAGTTTTTGAGGATATATTATTATCCTGTATATTGACCTCACCTACGCAACTGTGTTCTTTAACACAGAGGCCAAAATAGAGATCCCTCAAAATTCCTCTTTATTGTTAATAGTAAATTCTTGTGAGACATTTAGCAAATACGTATTGGTCAGCCAATGCAGTATTCAAATCAAATTTTGAATTAAATGCACTCTTGATGACTGGTAAGTTCTGATATACTGAATTTTCCGTGTTATTTGCCGGCGCAGCTGAGCGTGAAACTTTGAAATATCAAACTTTCAAACTATAAAAAGTATTCATTTAACAATCCTGGGTGGTACCAAATATAATATTGCTCTCAGGCCAATAGACTTTGACGGTTATTTTTTTGGTTTGCTACCAAAAAATTTTTTCTTTAATTATATAACTTTATATAATTTTTAGTTTTAAAAATTACCGTTTCTTCTCCCATAAAACATCTGACCATGCTGTTTCATTCATTTTTTATAAATGAAACGTTAAGTCTCGAAATTCAGACAAAAAATTTAAAAGAATGGCATAATATTTTCTCAAGAGTTCAATAATGTATCACTGCGGATAATGAAGAAATAAAATGTCAATATTGATGGTGATGACGAATCAAGTCGAACCACCAAAATCATTATTACAAATTTTATATTGCACTTTTTGATTGGGGGTGTGGTCCGAAAAACTATAGGTTGCAGAAGACATTCATAAATCTGACATGTTAAAATAATTTGACATCAAAACTGTTTTGAAAATATATCGAAAATCCTGCCTATGCAATTTATTTTATCAGGCATCATAGCTTTGAGGCAGTGACCAATGAAATCACTGGATTCTCGACAATANATAGTGTGATGTGATTGGACACTCTCAAAGTTATAAGTCATAATAATAATAACTCATGACGCCTGAGAAAAAAGACCGCATAGTCAAGATTTTCGATATACTCGTAGACTTTTCAACAAATATGATTAGAAAAATTTAAACGTTAAAAAATAATTCAAGTAGTATGACCAAAAATGTATAGTAATATTGTTTCCCATCACTTTTGCAAGCTAAAATATACAATTATAACAAAATAATAAAGTGCAAATTCGAAAATTGTACATAATTCATGGCATGAATTTCATGCGTAATTGAATAAAGTTTGAAAAAAATAATCAAAAAAATAATCAAAAATGATTAAAAAAATAGATTGATTATGCGTAATCTGTAACTTATTTGATTATTTAGAATGAGAAATATTCGATATATTATTTAAAATTATTAATTAAAATTAGTTCATCCGCGCGCGATGATTGGCTCTCAATTTATGTCACATGCCGGACTATTTTAGCATACGCGGTTTTTTTGACTCGTAGAGTCAGCCAACTTGTTGCAAAAGTCCGTTTTTCCTTTATTCTTTAAATAAAAGTCTAGAACATATTTAATTCAGGCGACTCTACGAGTCAATGATAACCGCAATTTGAATGGTATTTGAATTTCAACAAAATTACATTTTGAAATTTGAAATTACTTCGAAATATTTTTCACTTATTTCTGGCAGTTAACTCACATCGGTCAATTTATGGAAAAATAATTTATTTTGCAATCAGATAGAGACCAAAAGATACCATGAGACTTAACAACTTTATAAGTTTCAAAGAATGCAGCCTTCTGAATGTTAAACGTTTTAATTGCGATCTAAAGTTCAGTTTGGTGAGAAATCTGACGTAGATATCACTTTGAGTCTATGGGTGAAGATCAACTCATAGGTGGTCAAAATTTTAAAGCTTTTATTTAAATCAATCATATCCAGTAATATAGAGTCCAAAAAGACCGAATTGCAGTTGAAATTTAGAAAATCATAAAAAACTACGAGGTAACTCTTTAATAAATTGTGGTAGCCATGACAGCAAAAAAATTGATAATTTAAAGAAAATAATTTTGTAATACCTGTTAATAGCAGAGGTCGGCACATCTGAAAGATCAGAGGTCAATATATGGATAAAATGCCCTAAGTTTACAGATCGTGCATATTTGAATTATACTAACAACGCGGCATCCTTACCCAATCAAAACCCTGGATGACAGAATAAGAAGATTTCATAGATCATATTTGAGCAGATCCAGCCATTGAAATGCTCGTATATGCATTTTTCAAATACACTGGATATGTTGGTGAAGGGCCCCTAATCCATATTGCCCTTAATCCATATTGCTCCTTCACGCCACTTATATGAACTTTGAAAAAATATATTTCATTCGAAATAAACAAAGTTAAATAAGTCTCAGTTTGCATTTATTTTTAAATACTAAACTTTTGACTGAATCCCTTGATAAACCTTTCAATGCAAACGAAAAATGCCGGTTAATTTGAAAATTAACGTTTTTTTTTGTGATTTTAGATTTCTCCCTTTATTTTTAACAAAAATTTGGAAAATATGGTAAAATTTTCGAAAAATGCAAAATTTCTTCCAAAAACTTCGAAATTAATGTTAAAAGTACACCGGAGTTTTTTGTTATTGGTTTATATCACCCTGGAATTGGAAATTTAAGCCAATAAAATATAATCCAGACCCTTTTATTAAGAGCCTGAAAAAGAGAAAACAAGTTAGCCACGAACAAAAGTGATGAGCTGAACTCTTTATAAATCGCGGTCGCTATGACAGCAAAAAAATTGATAATTTGAGGAAGATAAAAATCTTTTAATATCTGTTCAGAGGTTATGGGGGTGACCCCTGTTAGAAAAGCAGTTGATTTTATCGCCATCAATGTGTTAAGTGTGTTAAGTACTTATGGCGGCAACTGACCAACCCGACTTAAATACCACTTTAATATTTTTAGAGATATTCAGAGAGAAATGTATTTGAATTTGTGGGGTCTAGGATTCGAGTAGTAGAACAATTTTCATTTTTGTATTGCACTCGTCCCGGCCACACAATTTTGGAATAATCGACAACTTATTCGAGAGAAAATGTAAAATAATTATATCGAAAATTGATCATTCTTTTGACTCTAATTTGAAATTTTGAATTGTAAAATTACGAGGGTCCAAGAATCTAAATAAGCGACCCTCTGAGGACAGATGCTCAATATTTAAAAGAAACAAACAACGCGAAATACTATCACTCAATCAAAACCCTGTATTGCGGAATTGGCTGATTTCATTGGTCAGCTTTGGAAGGGATGAAGCACTCAAATTATAAGATTCCGCATTTCTTAAATTTTCAGAATGTATCTTCTGAGGGTCGGTTATTCCTATCTAAGGATAGCTCTAATTATTTTTTATGAAATTTTTGCTGTGCTGAAATTTTCAAGAGATTATAAACCATAGATTACCATAGATTATAAACTATAATCAAGGACCTTCATTGAAAGTTGATGTTTTAATATTTGCTAGTGAAATATTTGCGCATAGAAAGTAATGATTGGCAATTTAATAACAACCTTAATTAAACTAAAGGGGGTCGGTGCATTTTGAAAAATTTGCACTTTTTCATTTTTTGTTCTCTTGATAAGAAACTTTTTGCCACTTTGAAATTTTTGCATAAGAACTTTTTCGAACGTAAGTTGGCACTTTTGTGCAATTTTTTTTACTTTATTAATGGTTTTTTGAAAAAAACGCGATTTAGGCTAAAGGCGTCAAAATTTAAGTGAAATTATTTTTTTAATTTTTTTTATATGAAACTTAAAAAACGATCTCGATCACCGAATTCAATTAATTTGTTATGGTTTAATACTATTTCTACGTCAATTTTGAAATCCCAAAAAATTCGAATAAAAACAAATGTTTGGCACATCGTAAGAAATTTTTTTTTCTCATGAGATGAATGAAAGAAATTGAATTCGGTGGTCGAGACGGCTTAACAATTTGGCAAGTTTGAGTGAAAATTTTTTTTTCATTATTTTTGATAAATGAGGGCTTCAACCTATTTCTCCCGAACCGTGATTCTTTGCAAATTTAATAGTTAAGAGTAAAACCATGAGCGAAGAACCAAACTGTGGACATGTTGAATTAAGGTTTAAGCTGGTTTCTCTATTTTATTTGATGATTCAAAAAAATGAGTTTGAAATTTTTTAACAAGAAATAAGGAAAATTTTTAATTTTTTATTTTTTAACAAAAATCACAACCTTTCATTCATTTTTCAAAGAGATATAAAAATAGTGGTCCCGACTCGAAAAGTTAAATAGTCATTTTGTAGAGTTTTTCTCGTTGATTTGAAAAATATTAGAAAAGAAGAAATTTTTAACGACAAATATGCATTTCTTTCATAACGTTCGGAACTTCTTATCAAAATTTTCATAATTTGTCGAATTTGAAAGTTTAATTATGAACTAAAATTTTTTTTTTTAAAACCAATTATTGCAAAATTCGGTTTACTTACAAAGTTGCCTGGATTGTGAAACATACCTTTGATGTATATTGAGAGAATCATACTATACACGGGTGTTAAGTTTTTACTTCTTTTTTCCAAACTGTAACACTTGATTGTTCCGCGTTTTACTTGTTGTCAGAAGAGATTTTTCTCAGATTAACATCAAAACGCGGAAATCAAGTGTAACCGTTTGGAAAAGGAGGGAAACCATTACACCCTGATTTAGAAGAATATATAAATCCAGTAAAAAGTGTTTCATCAAGAGCCCATATGCGTATCTGTCAAAATGCACCGACCCCCTTAAGGGCCTCGGTGCTATTTGACAAATTTGCACTTTTTCATTTTTTTTCTGATGATTGGAAACTTTTTGCCACTTCGAAATTTTAAATGAAAACTTTTTCTAGCAAAAGTGGCCACTTTTGAGCTCACTACGTCTAATTTGTTTTTTTCAGATCGTTAATTTTGCTTAATAAATCTTCTTTAAAAAAACACTCTAAAAACGCGCGTTTACTATTTTAGGTGTCTAAATTGAAGTTAATTTTTTTTTTATTAATTAGGAACAGTTAATCCACCGCTGAAAATTTATTTAATTTGTTTTTATACGATTTTTTCGTCAAAATTTAAAATTTGAACCTTTGAAAAAAGGATGAAAAAAACGAAATTTTGGCACATCAAAAATTTTTTTTCATAAGTTGAATGAAATAAATTTTAAACGGTGGATTGGTTGGTTTACCAATTTGGCAAGTTTCGGTGAAATAAATATTTTTAAATTCTGGATCATAGAGGGCTTAATGGAGTACCCATCGCGAAATTAAAGTCTCTGATTTTAACTTTCTTAAACTTATTTGACTAAAAATAAGATTAGGGATGTTCTTGCGATTTTTTGTTCACCAGGTTGCGCAGGAGCGCGTTGGAAGATCAAAACCTTTCTGAAGAAAAATCTCAGAAACTTTTTTATGAAAAATTTTAATTTTTTTAGGACAGCACCGGACAGACAATGCGCATATTTATTTTTTTTTATTTCGCACCAAATAAAAAAAATATGACCAAAAACGTCGCACTTTTTTTTCCCATTCCAATATTTCTCGAAATATGACCGACCGATTTTTTTGTATTAACACTGATTCTGCATTGAAATCTAAACTGCGATTCTGTAGACTCGGAGTTTTGAAAATTGGTATAGAACAAAAGATATAGAGCGAACAGTAATGCGCACCGCTCTGATAAGCGTATTTCTCACGAATAATTATTTTTTTATTATGATCAAACATATTTACCTTTAATACTCTTTAATATCAAACTAGCGATAATTTTATATCAAAATTATTTCTTAAGCTTATGTTCACTAACAAATTTTCGAGCATGCAGGGAACAATCGTATGTCTTCTAGACAATTCCCTAAATTTCTGTTCCAGATTGAGATTTGAAGTGAATTACATTAATATGGAATTTGTCAACAATATCTCTAACCAAGCATCATCTTAGCCATAATACAATAAAATTTATTGGCACCAGGCGGCCCCTGCCGATTTTGCTGTTTATGATATTATTTTGGCATTTTTCTAAAGTATATACTGAATATACTCCTTTTTATCATCTACATATAATTATTGAAGTTTTATTCATCCTCCCTACTTGTAGTTAACTCCCAAGCTGTAATTAGGCAACTCTTTGACCAAGAAAAATAGGCTGTGCGAATGAGGAAGTTAAAAGTCAGTGTTTTTTGCATGATGGCCATAACTAAAAGTCCCGCAATAGTGATTAATTCTAGCTGTGGCGTTTTTGAAAAAGCTTGTACAATTTTGTTTTGAATCAGACATACTTTAATCGGCCAAATTTAACGTAAACAGAAGCGGCTTTTTTTTCAATCAAACGGGGCTTCAAAAATGAAATTGTACTTTTTGTGCTTGGAAACGAAAAAAAAACAAATTTATCGAAATTTATGCTAATTTAGAGGTTTGGTCGCCGTAAGTTTACTACAGCGACAGAAATTTTGGTATAATTTTATATTTCAAATTTTTCAACTTTTTTAAAGAAATCGTTCCCAAAACAGATCATAGGTTTCTAATTGGAGTCCTTTTTTAGTGAAATTTTAACCAGCTTCGTAATACTACCAACCCGCTTGTTTTCTTGATTAAATTTAAATACACTCGTAATTCAGTCATTTGGCCATTTATTTTACATTGACTCGAAGATAAACTCGAAGATACTCGGCTCATTTCGACTAACAGAACTACATGAAAGTTATATTTTCGGTTTCAACAGGAAAACGTTGATGCTTTTTAGAACTTAAATGACTACCCGGTGTATGAATTGTTTGATTTTCACTTTAAATTATGAAACCCTCTAAAAATCAGATTTTCCAGCCTACTTTAAATACACTATGCATTTTTATAAGGACAATAAGTTAGTGTCAATAACCATTATATGAACCGAATGAGTATACATTGTAGATGAGTAACTCGGGGTGTCAAAGTTCAACCAGTTGGACATATTTGTGTGGTTAAATGATAGCATCTGTTGCACTTACTGTAAATACTGTATACAATTAACAATGAACCACTATGAAAACTTTCTGCAAGTTCACTATGGTGCTTAATTGTAGCCAATCTGTACCCTTAAATTGCGAATAAACGAATCATAATAATAATTAATAAAAATTGTTAAACACAAAACAAAAATTTCGATGAAGTGGTCTACTAGAAAAGTTTGGCAAAATGAAAATAAATTCAAATTTCTTTTATTTTTATTTTTGACTTGTATTCAATAGGTTTTTTTTGTGCAAAAATGATACAAGAATTATAATATGTATAACGTCATATTACTATAACTAGTATGTCAATTATAATCCTGAGTTTTCACCTAGCGTGGAATATAAATTATTTTGAAAATTAAAATCAGGTTTGTGGATAGCTATTTATCGACTGTAAATTCAATTTTAAACATATTTGATTTATTGTTTGATTAAATAAACTGTTCTTATACCGAATGTGTTCAAATATAAAGTGAAAAATTTCTTTTTTATAATTTTCTACATATTAAAACGCGAAATTAAAAAATAAGGGTGTTGTAATTAACAGCAATTAAAATATTGTAAAAATTTACCATAAATCACTAATTGTAAAATTAAAACACTCTCACAATAATATAAATCTATTTTTTCTGCTTGTAATAAAAATGTTGAACAAAAAACTTTTCATACTGTACGTTACAATACTGTCTATCACAGTTACATTTCTAATACTTATTTTTATATTTTCAATTCTGCGGATGCACATAACCTGCGTGGAGAAGAAGTCAAAAAAGAAAGAAAAATCTCATCATCAACATGTCGAACCAAAAGCCGACCAACCTAAATCAACTTTTGCAATTAATTTCCTTATCTTTTGCGCTATAATCCCAATGGTATTTGTGATGCTGAGAATTTTCGATCAAAAATTAATTTATCAAAATTTTAATTTCGAATTTGAACCGGTGAATTTGAGACAGCAAAAGTTCTCAAATCCAGAAAACTCATGCTTACAAGTATTTAAGGGAGTTGGCGTCGATATCTCAGCTTCACGTATAATACGTTTTGATACATCTATTTTCTAGAGAATTTTCTGCCAAGTTTTTTTCACTTGTAAGATTTTTTTTGGTTTTGAAATTTTTTCAAAGAAAAGTCGGTTTTTCGGGGGTTGAAATAAGGAGGAGTTTTAATACTTGAAATGTTTACTCATAGGCTCCAAACTACATTTGAACATCTGGCATATATTTTGTATGCTGCTATAAGACTGAGCCATTAAGAATGGTATTTTTGTCTGTCTTGTGATAAATTTTCGACAATTTGTCAACTTGCATGTGAATGACTGAAAAAAATAAAAAAATCGATTTACAAATTGTGTGAGTTTATTAGAGCAGTTTAATAAAATATTCATTCAAAAATCTATATTTGCGAGTCCTTTCTTGACTGATTTGTTTCCTGAAATTT
>SCLH01002049.1:0-43481 GCA_004367855.1 Oikopleura vanhoeffeni
AGTATTTCAGTATTATAATTGTTAAGATTTTTGCCCCTTTTTCGATATTTCAATTTTTAGCCTAATCAATGTAATGATGGCGCGCAGTAGATCTGCATAAAATAGTAATTGCGAGGAATCTGACAGAAATTACTAAAATTTTTTCTGTTGGATATTTAGCTTAGAGATTCAGGAAGATTATTTGAAAAATAAAATCGTATGAAGCGTTCGTGAGAAATAGTCCGTTTTCTAAACAAAATTACATTTTTCCTATATTTAACTATAGCAAGGAATTTTCGAAAATAATTTTCGGTAAATTAAGATGAATTTATAAAATATTTTCTGTTGCGATTGGAGAGAATTTTTTTTGACCAATAATATCGGCATTATGTGATTTTTGGATACGTGGATATCACGAAATAGATTAATGGAGAGTTAAAGCACCAACTAGGTTTTATGCATTTAATAGATGTCCACTTAATTCTCACAAAATATATTTGAGTTTTAAAAAGGGATTATTTTTCCCCAGCACATTGCTGGAAGCACCTATAAACCCGTTAAAGGTGATTTTCGAATCCCTTGGAGTTTACTATTCAGATTTGATTCAAATTTTTAAATAGTTCTTAAAATTTCCAAAATCGCAATTATTTTTATTTTTGGTCATTCCTCGGAACGGGAAGTATTGAAGGGGAAGTACGACACTGTTACGACAGTTAGGGGAAATGAAGAAGGGGAACGACAAAACGTGGGGATTGTTTTTTTTTATCCTGGTGGAAATTTTGAGATCAATAAATCAACTCTTTAACTTTATTACTAAAAGACAGCTCCCCGCGGAACTTTTTTTCTAGGGTTAAGAGCTCAAGAAAGTAAAAACATGGTATATTAATACGAACGCACGACCAAAACCTTGACTTTTTTGGTCTCTAAAACATTGCCCATTAATCTAGCCGTGAGGCTGTAATGAATAATATTCGAAATCTATACGTATTTGCAAAGCGTTGGCATGAAAGTAAACAAGTAAATTTACTTTTGAAATTTGTATATATGAGTCAAATAATTTGCCTTAGCAAACATTTTCCCCTTCAATTACCATCAGAGTTCCACCTGTAAATAATATGATTTAGCGAGCAACTGTCAAACGAAACGGTCGTTACTGGCATAATTGAATTCTGAGTATTCATTGATTCTAAATTATTCATTAACTATTCGAAGGTTACTGCTGCACTTTACTATGACGAGTTATTTGACTCATGAAAACTCTAATAACATCTGAAATTTTCAAAAAATATAGGTAATTCGTCGAAAAATCTGAAATTTCCGTTTTTCAAATATTTTCATTTCTTCTAAAAAAAATCTATCAGGCCATTTTTTCGTGTGAAATCTAAAAAAACCTACTTTTTATCAAGAAAGTGACAATTACGATAACATTCCCAGATTAANACAGTTTTTTGTTTTAATCTGTCTTCATCACATCCCACATACAAAAGCGTCTCAAATCTAAAAAAGCGAATAAAAAGCAAAAAAGATGAGAAGGAATTTTTCGATCATACTCAAGAACACACATTCGACTAAAGGCCACAGCACAAAATTACATGCGGTAAAAGTAGAGAAAGAATTTTGAATAAAATTAACAACCTCTAGAAAATTGACCGGAATGAAGTTTCGAAAAAAAGTCTTCCCCTAATGGAACAAAAGTACCACCAAATTGAGCGGAGACTCATCTGAATCAAGAAATTGCTCACACACATCAAATTTCTAACCAATCAAGCGCAACACGACATACACACTAAGACATTTTGGCTTCCAAAAACATTGAAAATTTCTAGAAAATAAAAACAAAAAAAACGATAAAGAATTTCGATACATTTTAATGTCATGCATGCGTTTCGGTGGTCATACAACAACCAAGTTCATATCATGTGAATACCCGTTATGGTCGGTTAAAGCAGAAAAATATTACGAATTTGAAAATCTAGATTTTTGTTCTAGATGTTTGAAAAAATAAATTGCCGACCGCGACGAGATTTCCTTGTCAACTTTAGCCATACCGATATTAATTATCATAAATTAATTCTATATATGGCTCAAAAAACGACACCGTACCCCTAAGGGGGTCGCGCATTTGTAGGGGTTTCGATAGAGCCAATTGTCCACAGTACAAATCTTGGAACCACTTTACCTCGCTTGATAATTTCTAAACAAAAATTTGCATCCAAAAACAATCAAGAATAACGGATGCTCGTCCACAACACGTCTTACATAAGGACGGAATTATTTTTTCAAAAGTAGCTCCTCTTCCTGAGTTTTTCAAGGTTCTTAACAATAATCATGGTTTAAGTTACCGGACAGAACGTATCAACCGCCAAGTGATTTTTGGAAAAATTCCTTTTGATGGGCTTCAGAATCACCAAAAACTATTTGCTCTAGTAACAAGGTCAATAAACTGTTTGTGATTCTGAAGCCAAATAAAGCATTTTTCTCCTATAAACCAACTTGCGCTGCCAGTTCTGTCAGTTGGGGTTAATTTAAACATTAAATCGATTGGACACTGAAACCAGGGAGAATGACAGTTTGAAAAAAAATTCCGTCACTTTGTAGCACGTCGATTGGACGATCATCCGTTAATTTGGATTTTTGTTCGAGCAAGATTTTCGTTTAAATATATCAAAGAGACGTAAAAGTGGTCACCGATTGTACTTGCGACAATTGGTATAAATAACCCTTAAAAGCGACAAACCACCCCCTTAAGGAAAGATGAGTCGAGTTACATGTTAAACGTAAAAATTCTGAAAAAAATATCAAAGTATTAAAAAAAATTCACGCATTTCGTCCAGAATTTCGGATTTTGTTTAATTAAAATTTGTTGGATAACACAAAAAAAATACCACTTAACTTTTTCTAATAGATGACTATACATATTTGTCTGGCCGTCGTGTAGGAAATCACAAAATCTTATATTTTATCTTTTGTAACTTATTTTAGAAATATATAGAAATTTCTCCGCAAATGTCCAGATTCTTATGATGTATGTTCGATACTCCCCAATAAAAATCATCGGCAGAATCACTTATAAATTTGCTGGTTATCTATTAAAAATCCCGATTCAACCTAATGGGATGTCGCCGATTATATACGAAAACTATTAGGAAATTTACACACACTTGGTCTGTACAACCGGTGATGCCTTGGCGACTCAATTTAAATTTCGAAAAACCATATGTTGTATACTATTTTTTGATAGTCAGGCATTTAACAACAGCAATTTGAGGTCAAATTATCTAAATGTTTACTTTGACTTAACATGAAATTTGATATAATATGGATTTTGATTCGTTAAACTAGACTTTGTACATCCCGACAATGTCGAAGTTTATATATCTGCCTTCAAAGAAAATTCTATAGTCGTGGTTAGTTGGAATGGATGTACAAGAAAAGTGTTTTTTTATATTTTCACAGATAATTAGTTATGAAATTTAAAAATATAACGTTCGCAAGAATGAACACTTTGTATGAAGATAAAAGTTGATAAATATATTTCCGCATTTTTTTCTCTTCATTATCATTTCTTAACGTGCAGGAACCAGAGTAGCTCTGTTATTTCGCGACGATCCTTTTTGCATCATGTCGGATTAAAAAAAAAATATCTAACGGCCACTTTTTATAAGGTAATATGATTCGTAAATGTAATTGGCAAACTATCGAGAATTCACATTGTTCATAGACTTACAGTGACTTACTAGCACTTTACATTCGATATGAATTCATACTATGCAGTACATTTTTTTCTAATTGTTTCGATGCCATTCGTTCAATAGCCAAATGTCCCCGAATCCATTATCATAACATGAAGCGGTGACATCTTGCAGATTGTTCACATTCTTGGTAAAAAAAACAAAAACTAGTCAGTTTTCATCTAGTTTAATTCTCGGAATGTTATCTGACATTGTCCCACTTCTTGCATAAAAACGTAAACAAGACTACTCTGAGTCCCTGACCCTTAAAAATGATAGATGAAAGAAAAAAATGCGAAATTATTTTTTCTACTTTTAATCTTCAATAAAAGTGTTCATTCTTGCGAACGTTTATATTTTTAATTTCATAACTAATTATCTGTCAAAATATAAAAAAACACTTTTCATTGTACATCCATTTTCAACTAAACGCGGCTATAGAATTTTCTTTGAAGGCAATATTAATAAACTTCAGACATTGTCGGGTGTACTGCGTTAAAAAGTCTAGTTTTAACTCTGCACATCAAAAAATTTCCTTAAATATTTTAATATCAAAGTTTTTTTCCATGAAAAACGGTTAAAAATGGTCAAAAGTACAGAAAAAAAACTTTTTTTGAGATCAAAATTGACCCAAATTGTGTTTTGATATTTAAAAATGTCCTGACTATCACAAAAAATTACGCCTAGTACACCCAACATCATATTGTGATTTTTTTGCAAGAATAAAATTTTTAAAAATTGAGTGCCAAATGGCACTCACCGGTTGTACAGCCAAGTGTTGTAAATTTCATAAATAGTTTAGTAATGATAATCGCGCGACCATCCCATCAGTTGACATACGGAGATTTAATAGATACCAGCAAATTTAATAAGTGATTCTGCCTGATTTTTTATTGGGAATTCGAAAAACCACTCATAAAAATCTTGGACATAATTTGCGGAAAATTTTCATAATATTTCTAAAAAAGTCGACAAAAGATGAAAAATAAAGATTTTGTGATTTCCTAACGGCGGCCAGAAAATATGTATTATCATCTATTAAAAAAAGTTGAAGTGGCTTTTTTTTTCTTTACCCACAAATTTCAATCAAAAAAATCCGAAAAAATTTTGGACGAAAAATGCCCCCATCTGCACGAGCGTGTTTCAGTGTACTTACTAGAGTGAATTTTGGAGGGGAAAACTTTGGCATTATACTTTGGTATTAATTTTGACACTCGGCGCCACCTGGTGGTGAATAGAGTTATTTTGCTTTATTTGAGAAATCGCTATATTTTGATCAAGTGACGAACAAAATTTTCTTTCGTGATTTTTTTTCCATTTTTTTTATATATTATTAATCTTCAAGAAATTTCGGAAAAATCCACCTTTTATTTTCATTAGTCGATATTAATGATGGCCAATCAAACTATGTGTGTGTTCTGAAACACTCTCGTGCAGGTGGGGGAGTAGGACATCTCGTGCAGGTGGGGGTTAAATACATAATGATTTTGACGAGCTGAATAATAAGCACAAAAAATGAACCAACTAATTATTTTCGTAAGTTAAATTGACTCCAGTCTGTCGAGTCGATGCCACCCCTTTAAAATACATGAAAAATAATTAATAAAAGCGAATTCAAATCGAATTATGATCGCTAATAAACCGATACATTTCTTATCCAAACAAAAAAAATAAACGATTAATTTGATCAGAAACCTTTCGAACTATTTTGAAGTTATTTCCTAATATTCACTGTAGTAAGTTTCTGATAATATTTTTAGGTAAATTGCTCCCAACTTCTAAAGGCCAAAAACCATAAAAGTCAATCAGAATTTGACATTTTATGATTTATTTTAATTTATTTGAAGAATGCAGTGTAACATGTTAAATCACGTAAGTTTATCGGATATTAGTGAATTAATGACAGAACGTTTTTTGGCAGTTATATTCCTTTATCACACTTTTGTTAATATTTCGTCCCTGATTAGCAAACGTAGTGTGCTTTTAAGGTTATCCCGGTTGACATATTTTCGATGAAATATCAACCAAACAGGGCTTCAATGATATTATTCAGATAAGCCACTTTGTAGAACTAGCGTTCAACTTGCGAAAAAAATATGCCAAAACTTTTTTGTATGACCACACTCTTTCACAAATAAGCGGCACAAGAGCCACCTAAGCCAAAACGCAAAATCTATCTTCTCCCATTGTTTTTTATTGTGAAATAACCCAAATTTACATAACCTGTTAATAATTGTACAAAAACTTTGAAGGTGCGCTTTTGTTGTACAGTGGTATATTTAGGGTGTCCGCCGGGATTGAGTCCAAAAAACTAACTGGAGGAATTGAAGTTTCGATTTTTCGGAAATCTTGAGCATAATATAGTAAACTACCAGAAGATCAAACAAATTGTCGAAATTATTCTCACTTGACCCTAATGACCTAAAGTAACCTTTTGTATAAATTTCTATATTGGCAATATAAAGGTTTGGCCCAGATTTTAACTCTTTGGGAGCCTTGAAATATTTTGAGTGCGTTTTGTGATGAAATTTTTACGAGAGAATTCGAAAAAAAAATTTATGGTTTTTGTTTTCTAACTTGACCCAAAAATGGAGAAACAAAATTTTATTTTCACTTTTTCTTCCATTTTGACCCCGTGCCGGTCGACAGAAAATTTTAATAAGATTTTCCAGAAATTTTGGACAATTTGGCATCTGGCTTAGAAATTTCGATGAGGAATCTCATATTGGACAGAAAAGTTCGACGACTCAAATCTTAAGGGTTAACATTCTGAGATAGTTTGCTAAAATATGCATCGGGTAGTGGAATAGAAACCGAAAATGTGACATTATAATTCGGAAACTTTCGGTTTTGAGTAACATAAACCCAAAAATACCCAAAAAAATGGTCGAAAATGTTCCCAACTTGACGCCTAAATAACCTTAAATAGTCCTGAAACTCCCTCAAAAACGACTTAATAGAAAAAATAAATAAACGGTTAACTCGACCTGAAAAGCCGAAAATGTTCTAGTGACCAAAATAATTATTATTATTAATTATTATTAATTATTAATTAATTATTATTAATTATATTTATTATTTATTAATTATTATTAATTATTATTAATTATTATTAATTATTATTAATGATTATGTAATTATTATTAATTATTATTAATTATTATTAATAGTATTAATTATTATTAATTATTATAATTATTATTAATTATTATTAATTATTATAATTATTTATTAATTATTTATTAATTAATTATTAAGTTATTATATTATTATTAATTATCTCATTAATTATTATAATTATTATTAATTATTATTAATATTATTATTTATTATTAATTATTATTTAATTATTATTAATTATTATTAATTATTATAATTATTATTATTATATTATTATTATTAATATTATATTAGATTAATTATTATTAATTTTATAATTATTATTAATTATGTATTATTATTATTAATTATTATTAATTATTATTAATTTTATTAATTATTATTATTATATTAATTATTATTAATATTATTAATTATTATTAATATTATTAATTATTATTAATTATTATTAATTTATTATTAATTTATAATAATAATGATTCCTCATCCTAAATTTTAGGCCAGATTGCCAAATTGGCCAAAATTTCTTGTCGGTACTGGCCGCGGGTTCAAATGGAAGAAAAGCTGGAAAAAAATAGTTTTTGCGTTTTGAGTCAATTTGAACAAAAACTTAAAAAAAATATTTTTCTGAATTTTCGAAATTCCCGGCGGACACGCCTAGGTATATTTATTCTAAGAATAAAAAGCCGCGTTAAAATTACCGGTTTTGGACTTTTTCATTCGGAAAATCTATCTCCTCCTAGGTTAAATTTCAAAATTTACTCAAATTTTTGCAAAAGCTAGTTCTATACAAACAGAAACTTTGTAGGAGCGTTTTTTGTCAAATTTCGACCCCAAACAAAAAATATAAAATTTTCAGGGTCACGTAAAAAAATTTCCGAAAAAAATGTGCTTTGATTTTTTCGTAAGTAAGCTCAAAAGAAAGCTGGGGAAATACTAAAGAGAAAGTTGGTCTACGTCAACCCGATATTTTGAAGTTTTAGAACATAATTTATTTTTGAACATAATTTTGAGAAAAATACTTAGAAAAAAAGCGAAAAAACGTGAAATTTTCGAAAAAATTTTTGTTGTCATTTGGGTTGTTTTATGCGTTCAAAAATAAACAATTGATTTGGTGCATTTTTATGCCACAATAACTGCAGAAAATGTAGGAGCCGGGATATCCTTAAGGGGGTTGTGGGTGTAAAGAATGCATGAGTGGAGGAAAACAACAATAGTTCATATTTTTTTCTAGTATTCCGTCAATAACAATAAGGATATATCGTAAAAGTGATGAAATAATATTTTCTAACAACATGAATTGCGTTATTTTTGGCTCAGCCAGGTAGGGGGAATGACGCGAGAAGACACCAACGCGTCAAAACATGATCTGCAACTACTCCCATCAATGAATATTATATTGTATGACCTATTTACGTATTAAAACAAACAAGAATATTTTCAACGAAATAACGAACAAAAATATAACAATATGTCGTAGGTTTCATACATTTTTATGTTTTTTAGTTACCAATTTTGAAACATTATTGACCGACTTTATCGCGATTTTAAAGAATTTCTGGAATTTATATTTGTACACGTCATTTAAAACCCAGAGAAAATTTTCAAGCGAAAACGGACAAAAAATATAACAATTATGTCGAGTTCATAAAGTTTATGTTTTATTCAATTTGACAAAATTGACGACTTATTCCGTTTTGTGTGAATTGAGAACATATTTTTACCATTTTTCACTTCGGACCGGTGAGCCATCCTTCACCAGTTATCATAAAAGTTACTTGAGGTGTATGAGAAGGTTTTAGTCTCCGATATTTTTTTCTCATTTATTTTTCTGCCCTGTATCACCTTCCAGTCCACTGGAGAGAGGGCTATTTCCGCCAGCAATTCAACAGTCTACACCACACCCCCTTAAGGGGATTGTGTGCATTCCAGTAATGTGCTGGGGGAAAATTAAGGCGTTTTTAAAAACTCAAAATATTTTGTTGAGAATTGAGTTGACGTTTATTTATTATATGGTATATTGTAGTCTAAACTGAAAGAAAAATTCGATTCATTTTAGAAAATATTATCACATCAACCTTAAAATGCATAAAACCTATCTGGTATTTCTTCCATTAGTATCACCGTCATATCACGTATCCAAAATCACAAATGCGATATTTTGTGTCAGAAAAAAATTCTCTACATTGCAACCGAAGCATACTGTTATAAATTCATCTTAAATTCGCGAAATATTTTTGAAGAATCCTTGATATAGTTAATATAGGCAAAATGTAGATTATTTTACAAAAAAAGATACATCACGACGTACATGGCGATTTCTTTTCCTTTTTCCTAAATCCTTCTCTATTACTTATTAACTTTTTGAAACCAGAAAATTTTAATTATTTTTTATATTCTCGCAATCACTATTCTATGCTGATTTAATGCGCGCCATCATTACAATTGATTGCTAAAAATTGAATATTGAAAAGGGAGCAAAAACTAAAATTTAATACTGAAAACTTTCATGTTAGTTATTTTTTGCTGTGATTATTATCTTTTGTAATTTGGAGACTTATCGTATGTCTAGAATTTTTAATAAATTAATGTTTTTTGCAAGCAAATCGATATTCTAAAAGTAGTTATTATTACTGATAGTAATTAAACTTTGTTTTGGTTGCAATCAATTTTTCGTGTGCTGGATCGGTCGGATAACATAGAAAAATAATACCGAATTTGAGGACGGGGTCGAAATAACTACTGCACCACAACCTTAAGGTACGGGATATTTACAAAGTTGGATATAAGGGATATGAAGTTTTTAGTTTCAATCTTCAATTTTGCTTATATATCCTGTTATTGTTTGTCTTCTATGTTTTTTTAATAACTCTTCAAACGGTGTCGTAATAAACTTTGTAGCTAAATTCAAACAGTTATATAAATTAAGCAAGTTTTATCAGCAATTCGAAGTTTTTAAATTAAAAATACCCTGCCATTCTGTTAGATTTCATGTTCAGTAAGAGCTCGTCTAAAAAAATGTTCGTATTAAACTTTGTACTTTAATTTTAGAGCACAGTTTAGAATAGAAAATTTTGCATATTATGTTTGTACGTGCGCAGATCAAAGACAGATTTTTTTCTGATACAGGCTCATTTATCAAAACTTACAAAGATGAAGTTTCAGGGCTCTTAATTGAATCGATTTAAGGAAATCGATTTATGTTTAAAAATTGCATGTGCGCTTCTCCCAAAAACAATGGGGATGAAATAAAACAATTAGGTTTTTTTAAGAAAAATTTTAAAGTTTGCCAAGGGAAATAAGTCCTGGTCAAAATGGATCAATTCGCATCAATAAATTTTTGTTTCATAATCGAGTGTTTTTATTTCAATCCTCAGTTTAAGTTAGCTCTTAATATATTGAGAAACTGAAAAATAATAAATTTTGATAAAAACAATTTAATAGTTAGAGGAGTATTTTTAATAGTATTTTGTTTGGAAAAAGAAAAGAATGGGGGGGGGGAACTCGAAAATTTTGTAGTTTCTTCTTACGAAACTGAAAATATTCAAATGCTCGAAAATAGCAATTTCTGCACATCAAACTTTTGGAAACTAGAAGTAGCCGAAGATTTTAGGTACGTTTGGAGAGTTACTATAATAAACATTATGAAATGTTAGTTAGAGATCAAAACGAAGTTGACCGTAAATCCGAAATTTTTTTGAAAATTTGCGTACAGAGATTCTAAACACAACGTTTCAGTATGTGAATAAAATAATCAACTGTTAGAAAATGGTAAAAATAAAATCAAATATTTTTAAATAAAATATTATTTCGAACTTTCATTATTTTAGTGAAATTTTTTTTTATCCTTGAAAGAAATAAACTCATTTTTTGGAAGATAGAAAAAAACATTATATCGAGGTTTATTACTGGGAAGAATACGAAACTAGATCTGATTTGACTGTCAAGACGTCAAGAAATACCTTTACACTAAAATTGGCCCTTAATCCGATATCAGAACTACGAAAAGGCTTACTTATTCTGAAAAGGTCGTTCATTATTAAACTGAGAACAAGGTAACAATCAAAAATATTAATTCAACGTCACAACTATTTTTCCATAGTTTACTATAAGAGTTCATAACAAAATGGCAGATAAAATTTATTAATAGTTCACGGCAGATTAATCTTCAATGCATTCCTTCAATAAGAACACACAAAAGTCCTAAATATAGGTGTTGATTCTAAAAATTTGAAAAGTACACAATACAATTTAATCAAATCACACAATTCGACCAAACGGGCCAAGATAAATAAATTATAAAAATATTTAAGATGTAAGCTTCAGCACTAAACTAATAAAATTATTTTAGATGTAAGCCTTCCTGGTTTTTACTTAATAAACTTTTTTCAGTCTAGTTTTACTCCTACCTTTTTTCTTATTTTTACATAATGTTATTTTGTCTGTTTTTAAATGATGTAATTTAAAAATGGCGGAAAGTTTTTCTTACTTCGAAATTGAGAACCTGGCGAATTAGTCCATTTGAACCGGAGAACAGTGGAACATGATCGACTCATACATTTTCGAGCCACCGGGATGAATTAAATTTCATTACAAGTATCTGTTTTCAGTAACTTGATGACAAACTGTAAATAACGAAAATTTTGCTCGGTATGCTATTTCGAACGCATATTTTAGACTGATAAAAACTGAGATAATCCAGCTTTATTCACTTTGTTTAACTGTTCAGTTTTGTGTGAATACTACAGAGATAATTTAAGTAAACTGGATCCGGGTTTTCGAGCCAAAAACACGACCGATCCGTAAAGTAGTTTTGTTTGAGACTTAGAAGGAGAAACAGTACAAAACAAAATTAGAGGTGAGTGAGGTATGAATGTTTGAAAATTCGATACTTAGTTATTTGAATTGTATAAAAGAATAATAAAATATTTGTTAATAACTAATTGTCAATAAAAAATTCTGAAAGCAGAGTTGCTGGGCTGAAACCAGGCATTTGAATGTGTATTTTCACTCAAATACGCAGATATCAGATTCCCTTGGTGACCATAAATCTTGAAGACAAGCTATCATTCTGAACAAACAGCTCTCATGGACATCTAAGTATTGTATCGTTGAAATAGAGTCAAATGATAAAGTTTTTTTTATAAAAAGCAAATAAAGAGCCTTTCCAAGAAGTTTGAACCTTTAGCCTGACGAATTAGCTGTCCTGATGTTGATATTTACACCGGCAAGATCTGATAAATCATAACACTTAAGTAGTTAAGTAAATTTCCAAGTTAATTCTCTGATTTCATGTTCATGGAAAATAACGAAAGATAGGTTACTAGCGTGAAATCTGACTTGTCAATGTCATGGCTTTTAAATCCATAGGCTTTTGAAAAACTCAACATCAAAAGCGTCAGGCTGACATTTAGCTCAAAAGAGACTAGTCGGTAGTGGACCCTCAAAAATATCTCGTTCTTCAGCAGATATGGCACTCACATTTTATTTTGTTCTTCGAGGCCTGTTTTAAATTTGAAAAAACTAATGGCAATAGTTGCGAAATCCAGTTAACAGTTTGCACAGCGCGCTGAGTTTTTTATGTCGAAATTGTCGTGAGATCTTATATGTATGCGCGACGATAAATAAGAGTAATCATATATAGAATATGCGTTGCATTCTCATGCAGAAGTGGAGTTATATCGAAAAAACATTCGTCCTAAAACTGAATTAATAACTTCGTTAAGATAAGTTATTGAGGCCTCGGTTGCTATTTGACAGATCCGGATATGGGCGTTTGAAAAAACTTTCAATGGGTTTATTATAATTTTCTTCGAAGGCCTCTTTATCCAGAAAAATAAATTTATTTGATGTGCTTTAATTTGTTTTTTCTTCTATTTGAAAATTAAAGTTTTCAAATTTTGACTTAGTAATCGTATCGAAACCAACTTCAATAAATTTTAATGTGGTTGAGACCGTTTTTTCACGAGTGTGTTTAACTAATTAATAAAAAATAGGCAGTTTTGCGACTTTCGCAAGATTTGCAAACAATCGGACTAGAATTGGTTTGAGATTTCGTTTTGGTCTCGCACAATTTTTTCTACAACCTTTTATTCTTAAAATAATGTTGAAAATGCAATAAATAGCCGAAACATGTAGATTGAACATCTTGTTTGTTCATAAAAAATTACATTTTTCTTATTTATACACCTTCGATAGCAAACCCGCGTTATTGGACGGTTTGTTCAAAAGACGATGTCAAAAGTAAAAATAATCAGTCTGAAAAAATTCTTCGTGCGAAAAAGTTTAAATCCAAAAAGTCTCGAAGTAACAAGAGTTTACGCATAAGAGAAAAACAAATTATAAAAGGCAACCTGGTCAAATTTGCCCGCAGGCCCTAATACAGATTAGTTATCATTTAAATCTCTAATTCAATGTAGTTCAAGAATGACATATTAAAAATTGTTATTCAACTGCTGCTAAACATTTTGAGGACTGGTAAAAATACATTCAATTTTTTTCGTTGGGCGACTGTTTAGCCAGCTTATTATTCTTCGCTAGAATTTATATCGGAGTTAACAAATTTTATTTTTAGAAATAGAGAAAAAAAATAGCACCATAATGAATGTTACTTGAATCGAAGTATGAAACGGCAAAAATTTTTTGTTGTTAATTCATATATACTTTTTTATTGGTCGTTTTTTGAAAAAAGTTTGGGAGTTCGACTTGTCTCGTCTCAAACTGAACGGTAACCCTAATTTGTTGCAGAAAAAAAGAATGATCTTTCAAACTTCCGGGGTGAACAGAAGGGGCTAGAATATTTTGGGGACGAATAGGTATATACTGCAAACGGCTTATAACCATATAAGGACTGGCGGAACGTATAACACTTAAAATTGTCCTATAACCTATGCTACGGGAAAAGAACCCAGCTTTTTACCCTAAAGAGGCTCTTGACATTAAAATTTATGCTCTTTTTCCTCATTTGAGGTTTTTATCGAGCTTGTTCATCTTCCCAAACTTTCCTCTGTCAAAAATATTCTGTACAAAATTTTTGTTCATAAAAGGTTTCAGATAAAAAGATAAAATCAGGGTGCTTTATGAAGCTGAAATTGACATATTTTATATAATATCTTAGACCAGAAGATTTCAAGTTTTTGAGAGTGTTTGTCAAGCTGGCCAATGCGAGTACCGATAATACTAACTGTTCAGCTGCCTGGAACAACTTTTTATGATAATTTGAAAACAAGGTACTTATTCATATTTATAGAAAAGGCGATCTCACTCTTTGGAAGGGGGTGTGTCAACGCAAAATCAGGAAAGAAATATTGATTGGCTTTATTTTCCTGAATTCAAACTTTTAAATAAATTCTAATTTAGAATCGATACCGTATGTTTTAGCGTCCTTTCCTGCTCTTGAAAGATAACATATTTAGATATTATTATTTTAGTCGCGAAGTTAAATTGGAGTTTTTGAAACTAAGTTTTTTAACGCAGAAAAAATTTATTCTTTGGAAACATCATTGAAAATTCTGGGTCAGCTAGATCTAAGAGCCTGGCTCTTCTTATTAGTTCTATGAACACTAAAAAAAAAATATTATTTTCTTCGCGAAAATGAATTCTCACTTGGGTCCGACTTCGTGGAAAGAAACTTACTTAAGGTTATTTTGGTAAAAATTTTGAGCACACTGCAAAAGATAATTGTTTGGTGTTACGTTGGGCTAATCAAATTTTTTATTTTTGATATGACTATCAAGAGGGACTTGGATGGTTTTGAAAACTCATGATTTTTAGGCTAAATAAGGGTTTTTCAGATTAAAAGCGATATCAGTCAACTCGAAAATCTTTGAACACCAGCCAAGATACGATAAAACGGTGATCGGAAAAAATAAGTGATACCCTCAAAAACCAGGGTAGAAGATAGATCAATTTTTCAAGAGAATTTTTTTTTGAACGTCTTTGCCGGAAGTGAAAATTATGGCAACTAATANATTAAACTTTTGAACCCAGAAAATTTTAATATTTTTTTTATATTTCTCGCAATCACTATTTCATGCTGATTTAATGCGCGCCATCATTACATTGATTAGGCTAAAAATTGAAATATTGAAAAAGGAGCAAAAATCTTAACAATTATAATACTGAAATACTTTCATTTATAGTTATTTTTTGCTGTGATTATTATTCTTCGTAATTTGAGACTATCGTATGTCTAGAATTTTAAATAAATTAATTGTTTTTGCAAGCAAATCCGATATTCTAGAACTAGTTATTCGATAGTGATAAACTTTTTTTTGGTTGCAATCAATTTTTCGTGTGCTGGATGGTCGGATACAAGAAAAATAATACCGAATTTGAGACCGGGGTCGAAAATAACTACTGCACCCACAATCCCCTTAAGGTACGGGATATTTACAAAAGTGTGATAAAGGGATATGAAGTTTTCAGTTTATGAAACGTACCCTAAATGATAAACACTCGATGTGACAGGTTAAGGAACCTACGCACCATATTCTTTTATTTAAGAGCAACCAATTACAGGCGCGGATTCAAAAGCGTAATGATACCTCTTTTGAGCGAACAACAATTAAGGGAGGTAAAAATTTTCAATTTTATGTCGTTTTTTCATCATGTGTCTTCATAAAAACTGTTTCTCAGTATTTTTTCCAACTCGAAAGTTTCCATAACGAAACCGTCTTTGTCTTGTGTTTGCATGTGCACATGGATTACAGTAATAACTTTAACTTTTTCTTGAAGATAGTATCGCGTCGACAGCAGAAAGTAAAATTAAAATAAGGGAGATACAATTCATTTCGTGGTTATTAAAAATATTTTCAAGATTCATAATAATGTCTTGCGGCTTTATAATTATGATATCAGTTAACTCTACATGTATATGTCTTTTATAACACCATGGCGCGTCATTTGACATCAAACGTAAAAAATACGCCTTTTGTGAATTTGTTACCTATAATTTTAGATGACGTAGAAAATTTAAGGCAAATATTACCCGACATTTAGACATAATAGGGATTTCCGTTATAAAAGGGCAAATGTTTGAAAAAACGAATAAAACGCGTTGATTACCGTCTTAAAATCTATTATTTGTTGTTATAACCAAAATACTAAGGAAAATGTATATCATACTAGTCATTTATATATACTTTATTTTATTAGCCAATTTCATTAGTAGTGACGAATTTAAGAGGGTTGTGGGCGCTTAATGTTGAAAATATGCGAGCGATTCAATGTGCCTTTTATTATTACATGTCAAAATGTTCGCAATGATTATCAATATTTGGTCGGCCTACTTTTCAGTGAAGAGTCTTCACGGTTCAATTAACCACAAAAAAATATTTAAATTGTTGACTGTCAAGAAATTTGGTGCTTCATAATCAGCTTTTGTTGAGTTGTACTCCAGTTGAACGTCAAGAATTTTTCAAGCTCATATTCGAATTTATATACATGTAGTACAATTTTTCCAAACGTCCTAGACCACCTGTACCACTTTTCGATTTCTTCATGGAAATAAACCTGTTTTTTTAGCAAAATTAAATTTTGTAATGAAGAAACATCTATATTTAGTGTTCACAATAGATAATTATGTTATAAACAGGATTTTCAAATCATAGGTGTTAGGACGTTTGGTAAGGTGATGTAGAGAAAAATTTCTCGAAAAAAAATTTGGGTGTCCAGTTTTCAGCCATTGATCAATTTGTAAAAATAATCAATTTCGGCCTATGTTTAACTTTATAGCTGGGAATTTTATGAAAATTTAATGTTGAAAAAAAACTGGAATACTTAGGTTTCATTATTTTACCGGTTAGTGTTCCAAAAACTTTAGAATATTAATTCTTCGAAATCAACTGAAGGGTGTTCAATTTGATATTATCATCAAATTCAAATACACGGAGTATTATACACCACGTACTCAAACGTCCTGACAGTTACTCAAACGTCATGACACTTTTAGTTTTGCAAGAAAATGGCTTAATTATCGAAAACAGCTTTTATTGTTCAAAAAATGAAGTTATTCAAGAAAACGAATTTGCTTGGGTTTAGAAAGGAGATAAGAATGCGTGGATGAACTAAAGTTGAAGATTGAAATTCGGTGTTAAAATATTGATAACTACCTTCTTGGAGTTTGGGAAAGACATCAACAAAAGAAAAAGGTGCAGTTTGATATCCTTTTCCAACCTAAGTGGATCTTGAAAATGAGGGCAATCTCAATAGCGCGTGTTCGAATCCCACTAATGTCTTCTTAGTGACTGTCTTGGGTCTGATAAAAGGCAAAGGTGCTTGATATTGGGAGCGCCAAAAATTTTCAAGAAAAATGCTCAAAAAGCCAAAATAGAAAAAAACATTTGTTTTTTAAATAAAAATTCACCTTCAATTGCGTTATCATATTTAAAAATGTCCCCAATATCAGAAAAAAAATGCCTTTAACACCCGTAATGGCGGAAAAATAAAATTTATTTTTGCGGTGAGATAATAGTTTTGAAACCAAAAATATTTATTTTTCCAAAGTTTGACCAGTATCGTGTAAATACAGAGCTATTTTGCGATGAATTATAACCCCTTCTTCTGCAGAAAACCCAGAATCTACCCCGATTCAAGGCAATTTCGGCTTCATCTTGGTTTCGGATATAGAAAACCAATCTCCAAAATACAAAGAGGTAATTGTTTTCCTGGAATTATTTTTATTTGAGTATGCCGATTATTTCTCAAGAAAATCTACAAGAGTCTCAATTACGAAAGCCGTTTTTTTCTGAGCAGATCAACCGCACAAAATTTGCACCAAATTTACAATCGCTTTATGATGCTGCAATGAAAAGATTCAAGCCGAAAGGTTATCAGACTAAACTTGGAAGATTCTTAAAGAGAAACCGATAATTCTCAATTTTGCTTTATATCCTGTAACAGGATTCCTGTTATTGTTTGTGTTCTATGTTTTTTAATAACTCTTCAAACATGTTCGTAATAAACTTTGTAGCTAAATTTAAAACCAGTTTATAAATTAGCAAGTTTTATCAGCAATTCGAAGTTTTTAAATTTAAAAATACCCTGCCATTCTTTATATTTCATGTTAAGTAAGAGCTCGTCTAAAAAAATGTTCGTAATAAACTTTGTTACTTAATTTTAGACAAGTTTATGAATAAGAAAATTTTCATATTATTTTTGTCGTGCGCAGATCAAAGACAGTATTTTTTTCTGATACAGGCTCATTTATCAAACTTAACAAAATGAATTTCAGGGCTCTTAATTGAAATCGATTTAATAATCGATTTATGTTTAAAAATTGATGTGCGCTCTCCATTGGATGATAAAACAATTAGGTTTTAAGACAATTAATCAAGGTATATCCTGGTCAAATGGATCAATTCTATCAATAAATATTTTGTTTCATAATCGAGTTTTATATTTCATCCCTCAGTTTAAGTTTAGCTCTAATATATAATGAGAAAACTGAAAAAAAATAAATTTGATAAAAACAATTTTATAATAGTTAGAGGAGTATTTTTAATAGCATATTTTGCTTTGGAAAAAGAGAAGGAATGAGGGGGGGGAACTCGAAAATTTTGTAGTTTTCTTTCTTACAGAAACTGAAATATTCAAATGCTCGGAAATAGCATATTCTGCACATCAAACTTTCTGAAACTCAAAGTAGCCGAAGATTTTTTAGGTGACGTTTGGAGAGTTACTCTAATAACATTATGAAATCGTTAGGTAGAGATCAAACGAAGTTGACCGTAAATACCGAAAATTTTTTGAAAATTTGCCGACAGAGATTCTAAACACAAAGTTTCAGTATGTGAAAATAAATCAACTGTTAGAAAATGGTAAAAAATAAAATAAAATATTTTTAAATTAAAAATTACTATTTCGAACTTTCATTTATTTTAAGTGAAATTTATTTTTTTATCCTTGAAAGAAATAAAACTCATTTTCTGGAAGATAGAAAAAAAACAATTATATCGAGGTTTATTCTACTGGTAAGAATTACGAACTAGATCTTCATTTGACTGTCAAGAACGGTCAAGAAATAACCTTTACTAAATTGGCCCTAATCGATATCAGAACTACGAAAAAGCTAACTTATCTGAAAAAGGTCGTTCAATTTAACCTAGAACAAAGGTAACAAATCATAAATTAGTAAATTCAAGTCACTAACTATTTTTCCATAGTTTGACTTATAAAGAGTTCATAACAAAATGGCCAGATAAAATTTCATTTAATAGTTCACGCAATGATTAATCTTCAAATGCAATTGCACTTCAAAAGAACACACAAAAAATTCGACCAAAACGGCCAAGATAAATAAATAATAAAAATATTTAAATGTAAGCCGCACTAAACTAATAAAAATTATCTTAGATTTAAGCTTCCTGTTTTTACTTTAATAAACTTTTTTCAGTCTAGTTTACTCCTACCTTGTTTTTCTTATTTTTTACATTAATAGTTTATTTGGTCGTTTTCAAAATGATGTAATTTAAAATGGGAAAGTTTTTCTACTTCGAAATTGAGAACCTGGCAGAACTAGTCCATTATGAACCGGCAGAGACAGTGGAACATGATCGACTCAACATTTCGAGCCACTCGGATGAAATTAAATTTCATTACAAGTATGTTTTCAGTAACTTGATGACAAAAACTTGTAAATCAACGAAATTTTGCTCGGTATGCTATTTTCGACGCATATTTTAGACTGATAAAACTGAGATAATCCAGCTTTATCACTTTTGTTTACTGTTCAGATTTTGTGTTGAATAACTAAGAGATAATTTTAAGTAACTGGATCCGGTTTTCGAGCCAAAAACAACCGTACCGATCCGCTAAAGTAGTTCTGAGACTTCAAGAAGGAGAAACAGTACAAACAAAAATTAGAGGTGAGTGAGGTATGAATGTTTGAAAAAATTCGATACTTAGTTATTTGAATTGTATAAAAAAATAATAAAATATTTGTTAATAACTAATTGATCAATTAAAAAATTCTGAAAGCAGTTGCTGGGCCTGAAACCAGACATCTTGATGTGTATTTTCACTCAAAACTCGCAGACTTAATCAGATTCCTGGTGACCATAAATCTTGGAAGACAAGCTATCAATTCTGAACAAACAGCTCTCAATGGGACATCTAGTATTGTATCGTTGAAATACGAGTCAAATGATAAAGTTTTTTTTATAAAAAGGCAAATAAAGAGCCTTTCCACAAGAAGGTTTTTGAACTTTAGCCTGACAATTAGCTGTCCTGATGTGATATTTTAACCGGCAAGATTCTGATAAATCATAAAACCTTAAGTAGTTTAAGTAAAATTCCAAGTAATTCTCTGATTTCATGTTCATAGGAAAATTAACGAAAGATAGGTTATCTAGGCGTAAATCTACTTCGTCAATGTCATGGCTTTCAAATTTCATAGAGCTTTTGAAAAAATCAACATCAAAAGCGTCAGGCGACATTTAGCTCATAATGAGACTAGTCGGTAGTGGACCCTCAAAATATCCTCAGTTCTTCAGCAATATGCACTCACATTTTTATTTTAGTTTTCGAGCCTGTTTAACATTGAAACAACTAATGGCAATAGTTGCGAAATCCAGTTAACAGTGCACAGCGCGCTGAGTTTTTTATGTCGAAATTGTCGG
This sequence comes from Oikopleura vanhoeffeni, assembly GCA_004367855.1. Classification (NCBI taxonomy): domain Eukaryota; kingdom Metazoa; phylum Chordata; class Appendicularia; order Copelata; family Oikopleuridae; genus Oikopleura; species Oikopleura vanhoeffeni. Next base: position 20,450 of record SCLH01002049.1, read on the forward strand.
TGAGATCTTAATGTATGGCGACGAAATAAGAGTATCAATCATATATGAGGAATATGCGTGCATTCTCATGCAGAAGTGAGTTATATCGAAAAAAATTCGTCCATAAAACTGAATTAATAACTTCGTTAAGATAAGTTAATTGAGGGCCTCGGTGCTATTTGACAGATCCGGATATGGGCGTTTGAAAAAACTTTTCAATGGGTTTATATATTTTCCTTCGAAGCCCTCTTTTATCCAGAAAAATAAATTATTTGATGTGCTTTAATTTCGTTTTTTTCTTCTATTTTGAAAATTTAAAGTTTTCAATTTTGACTTAGAAATCGTATGAAACCAATTCAATAAATTTTAATCGGTGGTTGAGACCGTTTTTCACGATGTTTTTAACTAATTAATAAAAAATAGGCATGTTTTGCAGCTTTCGCAAATTTGCAAACAATCGGACTAGATTGGTTTGAGATTTCGTTTTGGTCTCGCAAATTTTTTCTAAACCTTTTATTCTTAAAAAAATGTTGAAAATGCAATAAAAGCGAAACATGTAGATTAAACATCTTGTTGTTAATAAAAAATACATTTTTTCTTAATTTATACACCTTCGGTAGCAAACCCGCGTTTTTGAGTGTTTGTTCAAAAGACGATTCATAAAGTAAAAATAATCAGTCTGAAAAAAAATCTTTCGTTCGAAAAAGTTTAAATCCAAAAATTTTGAAGTAACAAGAAGTTTACCGTCAAGAGAAAAACAAATTTAAAAAGTGCAAATCTGTCAAATTGCATCGAGGCCCTTAATACAGATTAGTTATCAATTTAAATCTCTAATATCAATTGGTAGTTCAAGAATGAACATATTAAAATTGTTATTCACCTGCTGTTAAATCATTTTGAGACATTGTAAAAATAATTCAATTTTTTCGTTTGGCGACTGTTTTGCCAGCTTGATCTATCTTCGCATAGAACTTTATATCGGGTTAACAATTTTTTAATTTTATAGAAATAGAGAAAAAATAATAGGCACCATAATTGTTTACTTGAATTCGAAGTATGAAACGGCAAAAATTTTTGTTGTTACATTTCATATATACTTTTTTATTGGTCGTTATTTGTAAAAAATTCTTGGATTTCGACTTTGTCTCGTCCTCAAACTGAACGGTAACACCCTAATTTGTTGCCAGAAAAAAGAATGATCTTTCAAAACTTCCGGGGTGTGAACAGAAGGGGCTTAGAATTATTTTGGGACGAATAGGTATATGCAAACGGACCTTATAACCAATTATAAGGACTGGGCGGAAACGTATACACTTAAAAATCGTCCCTAATAACCTATGCTACTGAAAAGAAACCCATCTTTTCTACCTAAAGAGCTCTTACATGTAAAATTTATGCTCTTTTTCCTCATTGAGGTTTTTTATCGAGCTTGTGTCATCTTCCCCAAACCTTTCCTCTGTCAAAAATCATTCTGTACAAAATTTAGTTCAATAAAAGTTTCAGATAAAAAGATAAAAATCAGGTGCTTTATGAAGCTGAAATATGACATATTTTATCAGTACAATCTAACCAGAAGACTTTCAAGTTTTTGAGAGGTGTTGTCAAGCCTGGCCAATGCGATGTACCCGATAATACTAACTGTTCAGCTGCTGAACAACTTTTTATGATCATTTGAAACAAGGTACTTTATTCCATAATTTTATATAAGGCGATCTCCACTCTTTAAGGGGGTGGTCAACGCAAATCAGGACAAAAATATGTTTTGGCTTTTATTTTTCCTGGAACCTCCAAAACTTTATAGATTCTTAATTTAGAATCGATTACCGGTATTTTTAGAGTCCTTTCTGCTCTTGAAAGTACAATTTTAGAAATTATTAATTTTAATCGGAAGTTAAATTGAGAGTTTTAACGCAGAAAAAATTATATTTTTTTGGAAACATCCATGAAATTCTGGGTCAGCTAGGTTTCTAAGAGCCTGCGCTCTTCTTATTATTTCTTGAGTGAACATAAAAAAAAATATTATGTTTTTCTCGACCGAAAATCAAATTCTCACTTGGGTTTCCGCAACTCGCTGGAGAGGAAACTTTACTTAAGTTATTCTGTAAAAAATTTTGAGGCACACTGTCATAAGATAATTGTTTGGTGTTAACGTTTGGGCTACTCAATATTTCTTAATTTTGTGGATATGACTCAATCATTATGACGACTTGATAGGGTTTTTGAAAACTCATGATTTTTTAACTAAAAATATAGGGTTTTCAGATAACAGCGATATTGCAGTTCAAATCGAATCCTTTGAGCAACTCAGCCCAAGATACGATCAAACGTGATCGAAAAAAAAATAATAGTCGATTACCTCAACCAAACTCTAGGCGAGAGATAGACTTTCCAATTTTCCAAAGAGAATTTATTTTGAACGTTATTTGCACGGAAGTGAAAAAATCTTATGGTCAAACTAATTACAGACCTGAGTCGACGCAATTGACCCAAATATTGTAATTTTGATAAAATCATATTCTTTCGCGTATGTACGAGCGTGAAACAGACATTTAAAAAACTACGTTTTTTGGGGGGGGGGGGGGCGGGGGGGGGGGGGGGCCAATTTTGCGTCGGTTGAACACCCAACGGGTCTTAAGGATTATGACGCAAATAGATTTTCCTTAAAATTTTTCTCCCCACTAAATTCGGCCAAAAAAATTAAGAATGAGCTTGGTCTTAGACTTTTCGATCACGGTTTGCGTCACAAGGTGCGTTGAAGTGCAAATTCTAGGGCAGTTATAACTGCTCTCCCAGCTAAAACTGCAAGCTCAAATAATTAATTATTATGTTGTGACTAGAGATTTATCATCTAGCATATGGAAAAGCGTAAAAAAAATTTTGTCATCTGTACCAGTAGCCATAACCTGAAACAACTGAAAAAAACCATGATGGGCAAACTATTTAATCTCAAGTTTACACCGCCTAGTGGAGAGCCGTTGAAAAAATGAAAAAAATATGTTATTTTTTCAGTTTTTTCAGTTATCTATGTTCCAATGACAAAATTTTGTTTCGCTTTGCCATACGCTAGATCACTAATCTCTATCACAACGATTAATAATAGTAATTTGGGCTTTGCAGGTTAGCCTGGAGAGCATTATAAACATGCCCTAGTATTTGCCACTCAAACGCACACCTGCGCTGAGCAAACCGAGTGATCAAAAGTTGCTAAGACCAAGCTTCATTCTTATTTTTTTGCCGAATTCAGTGGGGAGAAAATTTTTAAGGGAAAAATCTATTTGCGTACATAAGCCCCCTTAACCCGGTGAGCACAACACCGTATAATATAGGTGACTGCATCTATTTAAAAATACATCTAAAATATGCAAAAAAACATCGTAGAATTGTCTCCTTCGAATACATTATAAAAATTGCTAAGCGATTTCAAAAAAAGGACTTATTTTTTTGGAAATTTTGTTCAAATTTTACGGCCAGGGTTGATTTTTTGAGATTTTTTTCCAATCTTTACCTCTAAAAAATTAAATGCGACCTATTGCGCCGTCAATTTAAAATTTGATTAATAGCCAAGCTTTTAGGGAAAGTGTTTTGTCATGGTTGACACCCAAAACAAAGATTATTGTAGACAGAACAGATATTTTTTCAAAGTGGATATTTCAAAATTTTCCAATTTTAAGTATATTCACGAAAATATTTTAATTATTAAAAAATTTAATTCGAGCATTAAATATTGCTCACAGAGTCACTTGATTAGTATATCGACCCAGAAATTATATCAGAAGTTACTTATCTGCTTTTGTAGGCGGAAATAACCATGTTTATGAAAAATGTGATTTTTCATCAAAAAAATTTTTAAACCTATTTAAAAAAATTTTAGAGTTGATTATATATAAATCAATCAGAAAAAAACAATGGCATAGGTCAAATCCTTGTGCATCCATTTGCCGAATACCCAAATATTTTTGAACAGCCACTGTGAGCGTTTATCACCTGATATGCTGTACCTTGCTCTTATCAGTAAAAATTTTCTAGAACTAAAAACAAAATTCGTAGAATATCAAAGTCGGATGCAAAAACATATTCGTGTTAATTCCTTATGCCAAACAAAAAATTAAACTCTAACTACCTGGCTTTCATGTAATAGCGCTTGAAAAACATCACCTAATATAGGTGGTCGGTGCTTGGCGGAACTTTTTTTTCTGCCACACGGGTTAATGGACCCCTCATAGGGAAAAACAGCGATTTGTGTGTTTTTTTAGGGCGAATATCTTCAAAGACTACAACATCATGGAACCCAATAGTTTTATATTATTGATAATACTAATAATGATGATATTTAAGTAATCGTTTCCATTAAACCATCCAATCACATAGAATCGTTTTAATTGAATACCCAGTATATGAAAACAGTATACAACCAATATAAAAATTCTAATAATAAAACAAATTCCAATCTAGAAAAAACTTACTTCTTTTCATATATTATTTTTTGCTTACAGCAGCGTCTAATAAATAATGGTTGAAGATAATCAATCAATTTTGCAAAAGTCTTTTAAATTTATTCAACCATCTAAAAAACCCTTTTGATTGAAAATGTTTTAAATAAACAAACTAGTCAGGATTTATCCCATGTTCTAATTAAATAAATCAATATAAAATTATAATTTAAAATATTTTATTTATTATTTTCTGGGCATTGGCAATGCCGCATTGCTCATAATATTTTACAGAAAAATATTAAAATAATAAAAATTCTTTTCATCGAAATAAATTTTTGTTTATTCATTTGATAGGCGCATCCAGCCAGCCCTGTATAATCTGCAATGGCCTTGCCAGGATGAAATCAAGCCTTGAGAAGACATGACAATGCCGCTGGCGATTTTCAAAAACGTTGACTCTGATTCAGCTGCATTGGAAGATAGTCGGACAGGACCTTAAGAAAAAATGAATAAAGAGTCTCACTCTACGCTGGCGAATTTAACCATCAAATTATCTTCTGCAGTGTTTTAAAAATTCAACTTTTCTGCTACTGTAATGACTTTCTGACCTAAGACATTAATAAAATGCAAATTTCAAACTAAATAAAAAAGTTAAATACAATGTGATATTTGAACGAAAATCTAACATCGTAAAACATTATCAGAGAGCACTGATTGCTCGACCAATCAGGAACGAGCTTCAAAAGAAGTCATATTTTGTTCGCAAAAAGGCCTATTTCTCCGTGAATTTTGAAAGGTAGCAGAAATGTTTGTAGCTTTTATTAACAACAAATACGTACGCAGGTCTGTTACTATCGTTTTCAAAATTTTGAAATTAAATTCGCTCCAGAAATAGCCAATAAAAACGATTTTTGAGCTGAGTTGAGGGTCTCGCGCAAAAAGCCTATTATCTCTGAATTTTTTAGTAACACATTTCAAAACTGTATAAATCGAAAGCTAGTGAGTTCGTGGCGAGCTGTTACTATCGAAAACTTAAATTTCGATGATTTTTTCTATTCCGAAACTGTACTTCTAATTGCTAAAAATGCATAAATTTTGATTAAAATGCTTAAAACCAAGACAAGATATTTTCCAAATGATTAAAAAGTACTTTCCTGACGCTGTATCGAGATGAAAATACCACCAACTTATTTCAAATTATCCATATTTCCAGAAAAAAACTATAGAAATAAATTCAGATTTTTTTGAGCCTCAATTCATGAGGCTTCTCAAGTGTTTATAAAGGTCGCATAACAAAATTATAAACTTGCCCAAATGGTCAATTAGCCGATTGCTCTTAATTTCAAAGTTACGGTTTCGCTTCGAAAAAATAACCACGCAGTCAACCTTCGAATGACGGTATTAACAATCACCAAAGAATAATGTCCACGCGGTGCGCTAATGAGTATTCGAATCAAAGACGCTCGCTGGACATATCCCTTTATAACTTTTTGGTTAGAATGCGTAGCCACTACTCCTTTTAACGTGTGATTTTAACGTTGTGGCTACGCATTCTAACCAAAAAGTGATAAAGGGATATTGTGAATATTCGAATGATTAAAAAACGAATGGCTGGTCGCCGAAATTGAAGCCGATTTCACTGGTTTATTTTGAAATACATGGTTTTGGACGGGACGTTTGTATCTTTGAGATGATCAGAATCTGTCCAAGGTGGGTTTTAGAAATTTGACTTCAAGCAATTTATGGTGATATTTTTGAATAGATTTCGTGACTTTGTAATTTCCAATGAATAATGTGACGTCCACTTTAGAAGATCACAAATTGTGCAGAGAGACACTATGAATTCAACTCTATAAAGTCGACTAAAAAGTTTGCTCTTGAAGTTTAAGAACAAACAGAGAATTTGCAAAAAAAACACCGTCTAAACATCCAATTGACGTAGAAACGATGTCAGAAAACTGAAAAGTTCACAAAAAAAAAATATAGCAAAATACTGAAAAAAAAATTGCTGATCATAAAATTTAAAAAATGCAATTAATATCTTTGAAGTTCTTTCGGAATACCAGCGAAACTATTAAAAGAAGAGTTCTTAACATTATAAAACAAACCAATTGTCGTCATATCCTTGTTTAGCTGTCAGTATGATTTATTCAGTTTTGGTCATAATGAAAACAAGCCGGTAAATAAGCCGATTAAATATATCAAAGCAGTCCACTTTGAAAAGTTTATTTTTTACAGCTTGTTAATATATGTTACTTTATATGTCACGGCGACACCCTGACTATAGATGAACATGCTCAAACATTAAAATCTCGTAGAGCAGAAATTCCGGAGTTTCGTTTTCCGATGAAATTTTAGGCCCGTTTATTATTTTGATCAAAGCAAATAAAAAATTTCTGACATACTATCGACTGAGGGCCCACCGCAAATAACGTACAAAAATACGCGTCTCTGATTGGCTAAGATTTTGCTTTCCTTACAAAATGATAGGAGACGATGAGTAATAGCTTGCGCAGCGGATCGCCGCGCACCGAGTTGACCGTAAATCGTGACTATCTGCATGATTCAAAATTCCAGACTATGATTAGGTTGCCGCCGAAATTTTAGCCGATTTGATTGACTTATTTATAAATTCAGGGTTTTTCATTGGTCCAAGGGTATCACGACGTTTTAATCTTTCAAATAGTTACGTTATATCAGTATAACTTCCAAAAAGGAAAATTTGACCAATGAGCGTGCAGATATTTATCATCATGAAATAAAATAAAACGCGCTAAAAAAATAAGGCTTTTATTCCTGATAGTCGATTATGATGCGAAAGTTCAAAGAAAATCAAATTAAGTCAAAAAGACATGATTTTTTAACTTCATTGGTTGTTGAGATAACCTACGTAAGAAAAACCTTTTTTTTGATAAGCAAGTTCACCTCAACTGCATTGTAATTAACTTTTGTAGTCAAGAAAATAAATTAGTTATTTATTAATATCCCGTTACGGGATTTCCGTAAATAAAAAGCTATATAAGAGCTATTATTTTTCGGCTATAATAGCTATGTTTATAGTCTATAAAGTATAGTATAAACATATAATTTGTTACATATTTTGAGTGACCGCCGTAACTCAGCAAGCCGGTAAGGGAGTGGTCAACCCAAAATTAGAGAAAAATGGACTTTTCTAATGAAGTTTACTAGTGAAATATAAAGAGTAATTGCTCGAATTTATCATCAAAGATCTAATTGAACAAAAGCTTGTCAATAAATGAAAATTATTTTCGTTAACGGGTCTCAGATCCGCCGGAAACGACGCTCGAAATTAAGTCGTCTTCAAATTTCAAATCCCTACTCCTCCCTGATTTTTTTTTGAGGTATCAACTTTATTTATTTTGCAAAATGTACATTATATGTACGATAAAAACACTAGGGACAAAAATTAGTATTTTTTTACAGTTATACTTTACGATTTATACAACAAAATGATGTGCAATTATCAGTTTTCTAGCGACGTTATAATAAACTATTTTGACCATAATATCCCTTTGACGTTGTTTGTTAAACCCCTTTCTAATTTTTCGAATATATTGACAATTGAAGGCAATCGTCTCCATCCTTCATTTTCAATTACTGATTCATAACATATTTTTTCAAGAGCAGACAAAACGTAAGAGCCTTGCTTCTCAAAATACGTTTTTGCGCCACCAGAAAGTTTTGGGCTTCTTGGAACGACCAGTAAAACCAGTTTATTTCTCAGTTTACCAGTTTTGTTCAATTTTTCAATTTCAATGAGAATATTTTCCTTTGTTTTTTGAATGATTTTATCGTCTTTGTGTAGTCTAACCATCAGTAATCTTAACACTGAGGCAATCATAGTACANGTTACCACCCGAATAATGTCTGAAGTTTATAACTATCGCCTTTTAAAAATCCACATCGGTCAAGTTGGAAATGGAGTTGTAAATGATAAGTGGTTTTATATTTTTTAACAGATAACTATAAGTATTTATTTATTTATTTTATGCTACGATATCGCTTTCGCATCTTCAGGACTTAAAGTTTTTTAACCAATGCAAAAAGTCCTTCGAATAACCTGTAAAAATACAGAGAATCCTAGAGTTTTTACTAATTTTGTTTTTGTTTAGACATTCAGGCCCAGAGGGGACGTTTTAAAATTTTTTTACTGCCTTTATCAAAAGGAAGTTGAAAACTAGCGTGCTTTTTTCTGAATCGTTTTAACAGAAGCGCTTTTGTATAACTTCTTGAATATAGAATTCTTCTGGGATTTTTTTGCAGATCAGCCGAAAGAGCGGAAGGTTTTTTCTTGACTATTTTCAAAATGGTTTCCCATAACAAAATTTGCTCTCGCAATTTTTTTCTTGTAAAAGTGGATAGTAGAAGTTGGGGGTAAAGTTGAATTTTTCTTCAACGCTCGTAGTTTTTTAACAATAAACAGGGCATCTATTAATCGTGATAATAAGTTTTTTTGGCATAAGAAAAAGTTCTGTGATTTCCAGCTCGTGCCTCGTATACTTCTTTTTAGTACGTCTACATAGCACCTTTACAAGGTTGGCATTTTAATTCTGTAACACAGAAAACATGATTTTGAGTTTTGAGTAGGGAGGTTTAACTCATATTTCACAAAAATGTTCCTAAATTTTAAGGCTTTTTGGTAGGCGGAATCTTACGTTGAAATGTAGGTAGTAAAGGCTTTTAATGCGGTTCATTAAGAATTCGCAAAATATTCCTATTTGAGGGCTAGTATAATTTAAATGCAAAAGTCATAGAGATTTCAAGGCTGGTTTTCAGGTTTTTTTTCTGGGGAACATAAAAATATTGCGAAATTTTTTCATTGATTAATATTTTTTCCTGGATATCCATTTTTCAGAAATTTTCTTTTAAATGTTTTGGCATGTCTTGTAAAGGAAAAGTTTTTCTTGGGTTGAGCTAGAGTAACAGAATGGTGTAAGCTAGTGAAATTATATTAACTTTTGAGATATCTTTTTACTCATAAACTGATTTTTTGATAATCTACTTTGGTTTGGTATTCAAGCCAGATTTTTGCGGTATGTTTTTGAACTCGATTTTGTCGTTTTGTAATGAAAATATAACATGAAAAAGTTTATCTCGTTCATTAACCTAGTTTTTCGGAGGTTGTAAAAAAAGTGTTGTTTCAGTGGTTAATTGGGCAGATAAGATTTTTTCGTTGGTGACCGCCACGTTTTATTATGGCAAGGGTTATCGTCGGCATATCTAGTCCCACGAGATACTAATCACCCCACTTTTATGAGTTTAGTTATCAACTGCTTCTTTCTAGGCTCCTATAAAAACTGTAATGTTGGAGAATTAAAAATATAAATGTTTGCAAGAAATGAACACTTTTATTGAGAGATAAAAAAAATTAAAAAATTTACGCATTTTTTTCTTTCAAAAATCACTCCGAAAAAATGTACGCAATCTGCCAAAACACTCGCTGCTACCCCACTCATAATTCAACATTAACTTTCCGAATGCGAGCTTTTTGGAACCGGCATTTGGATCTTCTATATTGTGACAAGCAAGCCTTATTTTCTTTCCAACAATCTTACGATCAAAAGATCGTTTCTTCACATGCTGGGCATTTGCTATTTGTACTATGCTTGCTCAGTGTTAAGATTACTTGATGGTTCAGACTACACAAAGATGCGAGTAAAATCATCAAAACCAAAGGTATATTTTATTGGAAACATTGAAAATTGACAAAACGGTAAACTGAGAAATAAACTGGTTTTATGGTCGTTCCAAGAAACCAAAACTTTTCGGGTCGGCGCAAAAACGTATTTTGGGAAGCAAGGCTTTTACGTTCTTGTCTGCTTTGAAACATAATGTTTATAAATCAGTAATTGGAAAATGAAAGGATGGAGACGATTGCCTTATTGTCAATATATTCGACAATTAGAAAGGGGTTTTAACTTATATTATCCAAACAACGTCAAGGGCTATTATGGTCAAATAGTTTATTATCACGTCGCTTAGAACAAGCACAAAAAAATAAACCGACTAATTATTTTCGTAAGTTAAATTGACGCTAGTCTGCCACATCGCTGCTACCCCCTTAAACTAAGCTTGAGTGTATTTATCATTTTGCTTGTTCCTTTGAAGGTAAAAGATTTTCGGTGACCAAATTTTGTCATTTTTTTCAATTTTTCTGGCACATTTTTAAGTCTAATTCTTTTTTCAGGATCGTAAATTATCATTTCTTTAACCAATTACCTCACAATTTTGTACTTACTCCAATTCAGCTTTCGTCAAAACATTTTTCGGTGAGTATAATAATCCGATACTAGAGTAAAAATCATAAAATGTAAACAAAATAGTAATTCCGAAAGCATACACATCGGTTGGTTTTACAACTGCGCATGATAATTGTTCTGACGGTGAAAAAATTGGAGTTCCTCCAGTTTGATTAATCAATCCAAAATCACCAAGGTAGAGTTTGAAATCTGATTCAATAAGAATATTTGCGGGTTTCACATCCTTATGGATAATGTTTTGATCGAACAGATATGATAAGGCACTGGTTATTTGAAGCAAAAAAATTGGTACGATGTCAAAATCGGATGGTTTTTTGTTAAGATATCCTTTNGTGTAATCACTCAAGCAAAAAATAAGACAATCACTTATACAACATCAGTGGGATTCGAACACGCGCTATCGAGATAGTAAACGTTTTTGAGATGGAGTTCCGTTGGGAAAAGGATATTCGGATAAATTTTATGAGCAACGAGTCATCACGATATTTAATTCCATTGTTTTTAAGTTGCTAAATTGTATCCAGGATTCTAATGGTTTGAGAATATTTGAATGATTGAGTTTAGTGTAAATTGTCGATTCATATAATGTTAATCCCAAAAATTTTTTTCAAAATCTATAATTGTTGTTTTTAATTCGATATTTTTTCTCATAAGCGATCTGTAATGTTCAGTTATATCAACACATTTCACAGCAAACCGGTTGTAGTCAAAAACAGTTCCCAATTCTCCAGTTCCAATTGGTTTAGTCTTGTTTAATTTAAACCCTTTATGTATTCTGAAAAATGGTTTTCCAGTTAACCCATAATGGGTTACCCATTTAACCTTAACTTATTTGATGTTAACGTAATTGACATGTTAAAATATGTCAAAGAACTTAGCCCATCATTGATAGCAAATAGCGGCAAAAAAAACTTTTACTTGTTGAAAAACTGTTTTCCTAGGCTAACGATTGGTCCACTGACGCGTTATGAAAGCGAGGCTATGTACCGTTTTAGTGCGAGAGAGCTGTATAATCTGGACGAAAGCTGATATCAGGAAATTATTTCGGCTTAACTTGTGAAGTTGCCTTAAATAATTATTTTCTAGAATTAAAGTTAGCCCGTTCGGTTCTGTCCAGCCAGATTATTAAATGCCAATTATCTATAGTTTTTCATATAAAAGACTTACTCGATTAAGTCTTCGGTGTGAAAATTCAGAAAATTATCTCGCTAATGATAAAAAAAAATGTTGAAAAGTTAAAAATAAACTATATTATTTGAACGATGAAAACATGAGGGATTAAGCAAGAAGTATAGTGTGATTTGCTGGCTAATCAGCGTGTAGACACTTAAGAGAAATGAAGACTCAACAACATTAATTTTGTATAGGCCCCTAGTCAATATTATACGTTCCGGAGCAGATTCGACTGTACCGTAATGGAAGAAGAGTCTTATTTTTTTATGTATATCCCTTTATGACCTTTTGATTAATCTTATAGATGTGGGCTGAAAAGAAGAGAAAGCGGCCTCATGAAGGGAAATTAGCCTCAAATATGTTTTAGAGAGATTAGAGTTTTTTGTCAAAATAGGTACTGTAATTCTCAAAAAAAAACGCACATATAATGTTTGGCAATAAGTTTGAGCGTTAACTTGGTCTTCGATGATCTCATCATGTATAAATATCGAAAAAACCGTTTAAAATCGATCTCGCAGTGCATAGCCGTACGGGCGGCTAAGATTTAAAAATAAGTATTTAGCTATGAACCGAATCTTTTCAATGGCGCAATTTTGAATTTTTACAAAACGTATAAAACGAAATAGTTTCTATAAATATCCTAAGTTTCCTAATATGGCAACTGAACAATTTGCTATATTTGGCGTTCGTTTGACATTTCGCTTGTTGTATTAATAGATAATCCAAGACAAGAATTACGAGATTTTGCAATTTGACTGGGAATTTTTATCATATTTTGGTTAACTTTAATTATTAGAATAGTTTTGAACTTTATTAAATTTTATCGTTAGATTAATTGCTTTTGTATGAATTTAACTTTCGAAGAACAAAATAAAGTTTGGTAGGGGGTCATTTTTTTGGTTTTTGGCAAGTTCCAGTATTCCCTTTTTGTGCTGGAACGTTATTTTTTTGCGAGTTCCTCGACTCAGTTTTTGTGAAGGAACTGGATGTTTGGCGAGTTTCGGTTTCCACTTATTTTGTCTCATCAGTGAGAAATTAAATCAGACAGGAAATCTGTCAGTGTACACAACAAATATTGTGTGTAGCATGACAAAATTTTTTGTCGGAAAAGTCTATGGTTAATTAGAAAACAATATGGCTGGTTTTCTTGCGGAACACAACCCTATTGTTTCATCATAACCATAGCCTTTATCAGCAAACAGTTTTGCTAAGTTTTTCTGTGTGTAATCTGGACACAAGTTTACCTAACCCTGAATATAATCCTTTAAAACATAGGGAAAGTTTAGTGGTTACATACAATCATGGACCATAATTTATGGTGTACGCGTACAGTAGGCTGAAGTATGTCGTGCAATTTAAAATTCCGAAACCTTTCAAATGATAAATTGTACGCTGATTACTAATATTTATTTATTAATCAATTATTTATTCATTTTTGAATGAGAAATGAATTTTAATTTAAAACAAAATAATATAATATAATTAAAACAGAATGATAATGTAAAGATTATATGTAAGAGATAATGTAAAGATTGTATATTTACTCAAAAATTTAATATTATCTGAGAGAACTAGAGTCCCGCATTGAAGCCTGCATTCCAAATTTTAGAATTAGGTTTGCCTATAAATCCGTAACTATTAAACAAATATTTATTAAAGGCTGTAAACCAGAATATTCTGAACTTGATTTTTTTTCTCATCTAAAGTTTTTCATGTACATGCATTAAATGTTACGTTGGAAGTAAAATATGTACTTTCAAAACAAGAGCAGACCAACATAAACAATTTTATACGAATTAATCTTTCATCGTTAAATGAACAAATTGTTCATAAAAACTTTACTCTATTTTGAAGTGGGCGTAAAAATTAACTTCTTGTTCGCCCACAGTCACTTTAAAAAATTGTCCAAAACTCTAGATTGTGTAATGAAGACTTTTTGTACTTACAAATTTATTATTAGCTTGAAGATGAAATATCGAAAAGGGTTATATTGCCCCTTTTAATCTCATCAATCAGTTATGTAATAAGTGATTGATATAAAACGAAATTATATTGCACTGATGGAAATTTTCTATCAGATGTAGCCTGTTACCGGTCAAATTATTTTCCAGAGTTTAATAATCGTAAAAAATGTTTGAAACTGGATTTCAAAATTTTTCAAATTTTACTCAAAATTTTTTCTTTCAATTATACCAATATTAGCCTCAAAATAAGTGTCGCAGAATTCTAGGAATTATGGCTGAGAACATTTTTTTGGAAATTAAATTTTTGAAAACATATTTCGATTTTAAAATCGCAATCTTTGAGCAGGAGTCACAGTTAAATTGATTAAACCGGAAGTAAGTTTTTTTGACTTTCCGGTTAGTCTTTGTGGAAACTAGGGACTCCAAGAAATGCGTAAAAAAATCAGATGATATCAGAACTCTACAAAATTCTGTTAAGATTTATCATGTCAACTTTAGCTGTTGAGATTTATACTTTTTCCCTTTTATCCTTGACCCATTTTTAAAAGTTTTGATTTAATTTTTATTGATGAACGTATCGCCGTCTCATTACAAAACCATTTGTCTTATTGCGTCGCGACGCTTGTCCGAAATGAGACAATCTTCAAAGTCCCTGATATATTTTTTCATACAAAAAAGGCGTTTGCACGTCTCATTACTAAAACTATTTTGAAGGTTTATCAGACAGCTTATTGATTAAACATCATCTTTTAAATTGGCTCAAAATTTGAATTTGAATGCTTTACGATACTTAATCGGCTTTTAGAGTTACTTTTTTTGCCAAAATTTAAATATAATTCGGCTTTTGAAAAGGCCTATCCGATTGAGTTTTGAGATAGCTCAAACTGAGCACAAATATTCAGAGAATAATAAATAAAAACAAACAGATCATTGTTTCCAATATTTCAACAAAAACTGATAATTAAACAATTTCAGTGATCTCAGAAACAAATCTAAAAATTGTCTGATTCGTACCATGTCTTTTTTATTTTATTATTCACTACATATTTGTGCTCAGTTTAAACTTTTTAAGAACTTCATCGGATGATTTGTTTTCAAAATCCGCATTAAATGTACATAAAAAATTCGGTTAAAAAGTACATCAAGTGTGACAGAATACCCTATCTGTATATCTGTGATAGATATAACCAGTACGCCTTTTTTCTGTCGCACGTTCTCAATTCTCACTCATTGAGACTCCTTCCTAGTGCGCGTGGTGATTTGCCAGCGATAAGCCATTTTTTGTCAAACAAGCCATTGTTCAAAACTTAACATTTTAAATGGTGGGAGTCTCAATGACGAGTCGCAAATTGAGAAAGTGCAAAAAAAAGACTGACTGTTTGAGTCAACTAAAAATGATCAAAAAAGTTAACTGATTGGTAGAAAAATTGAGTGATTCAAATGATTTTCGGGAAATTCTAGACATTGTTTGCTTAATTTTGCCAGATTTGCACTTTTTTTCTTCTTGATTGGAAACTTTTTGCCACTTCAAAATTTCCGGATAAAAACATTTTCGAAAGAAAGTTGCCACTTTTAAGCTTACTTCGTTCAAGGTGTCTAAATTAAGGTAAAATTAATTTTTATTTTTTTATTAATAAGTAACCGTAAAAAACGACCTTGATCACCAGTTAAAATTTAATTAATTTTTTTATACGATTTTACGTCGAAATCGAAAATTTAAATTTTTGAAAAAAACTAAAAACTTCGAAATTTTAGCACATCGAATGAAATATTTTTTTTCATGAGTTGGATGAAATAAATTTTACGTGATGAATGGGTCGGCTTACTAATTTGGCAAGTTTCGGTCAAATAAATTTTGATCCTGAATAAAAAAGGGCTTCAATGGATTTCTCCCAAACCGTAGTTTCGTTGCAAAAATTAAAGGACATATTTGAAAAAAGTAAAACGTGGCATTCTTGATATTTTCAAGATATGACATATAACATTTTTCTTGAATTTTTGGTCGAAACTATTTAGAAATATTTTGAAAATTTCTCTCATTTCTTGTTCAAAATTTTTCAAACTGATTTTTTGAAGTCACCGGCTAAAAATATTGGAAATACCATCTTTTATTTCAAATATGTCCTTGTTTTGTTTCTTCGCTCTTGTTTATACTCTGAATCATACTTTTTGAAAAAACTACGGTTAGACAGAAATCCATCGAAGCCTTCTTTTATTCAGAATTAAAAAAAAATTACACCTAAACTTGCCAAATTGGTAAACCAACTCGATCACCGTTTAAAATTTATTTCATTCAACTCATGATTTTCAAAATTTTGAATTTTAGATTATGACGTAGAAATTGTATAAAAACAAATTTATTAAATTTTAAACGGTGGTCGAGACCGTTTTTAACGGTTACTAATCAGAAAATAAATTTTACTTTAATTTAGAAACCTTCGATAGCAAACGCGCGTTTTTTTGAGTGTTATTCCAAAAGATGATTTATAAAGTGAAAATAATCGATCTGAAAAAATCAGATTAAACGAAGTAGGCTCAAAAGTTTCAACTTTCGTTCAAAAAAATTTTTATCCGAAAATTTTGAAGTGGCAAAAAGTTTCCGACCAAGAGCAAAAATTGAAAAAGTGCAAATTTGTCAAAATGCACCGACCCCCTTAAGGGGGTATACGACTCTGATTTGACATTTTCTTGGTGAAATATACTGAAAACTAACAGTTCATGAGAAAAACCGAAAATGCTAATTTGTAGATCTATCCTTGATCTTGCGAAAAAATACATCACAAATTATTTTTGACCATTACACCAATAGGTACAGTATCGTAACAAGGTGACATTTTCAAAAGTTCAAAATCTATCTCCTCTCAGACGGTATATCAAATTGAGCTCAAATTTTCACAGATCACGTAACGGTAGTATATAAATTTTTCATCGAGCGCTTTTTTTGATCCGGCAACTGAACAATTCTAGAACGCCAAATAACCGACGATTTTTAACAATTTCAGACTTCAAAATCTATCTCCTCCGAGGATATGTTTGCAAAATAGCTCAAATTTTTATCAAGTATTCCTCAGAAAATTTTGAAGAGATGATCGAGCGCTTTTTTGCAATTTCGAGCTAGAACTCGAAATATGATTTTTTTGGTCATTTTCCAAAAAATTTCCGAAAAAAAAAGTGCTTCGATTTTTTCGAAAGTAGGCTCAAAAGAAAGCCAGTGAANAAAAAAGTAAAACGTGGCATTCTTGATATTTTCAAGATATGACATATAACATTTTTCTTGAATTTTTGGTCGAAACTATTTAGAAATATTTTGAAAATTTCTCTCATTTCTTGTTCAAAATTTTTCAAACTGATTTTTTGAAGTCACCGGCTAAAAATATTGGAAATACCATCTTTTATTTCAAATATGTCCTTGTTTTGTTTCTTCGCTCTTGTTTATACTCTGAATCATACTTTTTGAAAAAACTACGGTTAGACAGAAATCCATCGAAGCCTTCTTTTATTCAGAATTAAAAAAAAATTACACCTAAACTTGCCAAATTGGTAAACCAACTCGATCACCGTTTAAAATTTATTTCATTCAACTCATGATTTTCAAAATTTTGAATTTTAGATTATGACGTAGAAATTGTATAAAAACAAATTTATTAAATTTTAAACGGTGGTCGAGACCGTTTTTAACGGTTACTAATTAAAAAAATAAATTTTACTTTAATTTAGAAACCTTCGATAGCAAACGCGCGTTTTTTGAGTGTTATTTCAAAGGATGATTTATAAAGTAAAAATAATCGATCTGAAAAAATCAGATTAAACGAAGTAGACTCAAAAGTTGCAACTTTCGTTCAAAAAATTTTTTATCCGAAAATTTTGAAGTGGCAAAAAGTTTCCCACCAAGAGCAAAAATTGAAAAAGTGCAAATTTGTCAAAATGCACCGACCCCCTTAAGATCCATAAACAAATTGTTAATACGCTCTTCTGCAAGAGTCTGCATAATTGAATCGGAACGCATTAACAAATCGATCCGATTCCGATTTTGTTGAAACCGTTCTATTGTGGAAAATACGTAGGCTTTTTTTGACCCCCCTAATTAATTTAAAGTATTTATAATGCCCCTAAGACCTTATAAAATCAGCCACCTATACCCCCCATAATCAACATGGTAATAATATGCTGATTTTGATAAAACCTTGTAGTTTTGGTGAATCTACCTCCCCGAAACTTATTATCTGCTGAACTGTTCATCCTGAGCAAAATTTTATAATTCAAAAAGTTTTTTTTTCACTTTGACGTCAACAGGTTACATTCGATATGTTTGACCATAACTTAGAAGTTGGTAGACTTGTACAATCAACTCGAGGAGCACCGCTACAAGCGTGCCCAGAATGTGCGTCTCTGATTGGCTGTACCTTCACAATGAGAGGAAAATTGTAGTAACTTCAAGTGATTAACATCGTTTGTTAAATACCTGTTAAAGTACATGGATGCGTTCTTAAAAAAAAAATTTCTAGATTATGCATATTTTCATTGTTTTCAAATTTTGTACACAAGTTTTTATTATTGTTGAATATATCTATCACGGAACTTGTTGGGGCTTTTATGCCACTTTTTCAGCCAAAAATTCGGCGTTATATAAGTTAAAAATAAGATGGTCCGAATCAGACCATAATCAATTTGTTCCCAATTTTCTAAGCAACAACTGATAATTATGCAATTTTATTGATCTTAGAAAATTCCAATTCGGACCATTTTTATTTTATTATTCACTAGATATTTGTGCTCAGTTTAGCTATTTATAAACTTAATCAGATGAGTCGTTTTCAAAAGCCAAATTATATAAAAAAATTGGCTAAAAAAGTGGCATAAAAGCCCCCAAAAAGTACGGTGATAGATATACAGTCACATTTTTGCTCCCAATTAAAGATTTTTGCTAAAAACCTGATTGGTCAATGACTCATTGACAATGAGCATTTAGATCTGTGACGCACCTACGTGTTTGTTAATTCAGACGTTTTGATTGGTTAACCTCAGCTTCTCCAAACAGGTAAGATTGAGAGCAAAAAGGTAACATGCTTTATTGATGACAACTTGATTGACAAAGTACAAAGAAATATGTTTAAATAAATGTCCACTTCCGTTATAAATTTTTTGATAAACACCGGTTTTCAGTTAATGATTTTAGCATCCTCAAAATTTTCAGTAAACATCGCTGCAAAAATTGTTTAATAAAAAAAGGCAGAAATGTCATCATGTTCGTCATGTTTAACCACGGCCATCACGCAACCATCATCGAAACAAATCAAAATAATGTAAAGTGTGCTAAAAACTCGTTAATCTGCCTTTACAAGGATGTGATACATCTGATTTATTATTACGATTAATTTTTTGTCGAAAAATATGAAATACGAGTTCAAAATCTTCATCTCACGCAGCAAAAATTCTCATTTTCAAGATTTGGTATAATTCCCCGTTAATGTGAAAAGATTAATTTTTACGTTTTCAGGGTCAAAGATTCAGTGCACCCACATTTGTTTTAAGGACCTACTAGGGATGTGTTTGCCTTAATTTTACAGAATTTTGAAACTATTTATAAAAAGCATGATCTCAAAGAACTCACTGAAATTGATACATGGTTACTCCAAATAAAGAAAGTTTTTCGATCAAATTAATAACGCGTTGTTATCAGACAATGTCAGACCGACAGTCTGTACTAAAAAAGTCTGCGTATTTTTAAACAGGACCTTTTACGATAACACTGACAAAAGATCAACTGTTCCCGCATTAGCAAATATAGAATTTAAAAAATTGGTAGATTATTTTCAAGTCAAACAGAAAATTTTGATGTGATAACTCTTAGCTGATGTAATAATCATGAAAATCGACCCAAAAAAGTGCCGTAATAATTGAAATTGAAATTTTTAATGACCTTTTCCTAAAAATTTCGAAAAATTTTCAATTTGGCATAGTTAATTTTTCTGATAAAACATCAAAATTAAAGTTTTCACAAAATTTAACAGCCTATTCTAGAAAATTGAAATGCATAATTGATTCTCCAGATGAACTTGACAAAGCCCTATAAGGTCCTTAACATAATTGTCAGCAGTTTGTCCATCCATTTAAATACAAAGAAATGAAGCAAAATTAAAGTGATTTACAAACCTGATAGAAAAAAACTATAAATAAAGTTAAGATAATCCTCGAGTATTGAGCAGAGAACTCCTGATCCGGATTTGGAAGAACAAAGGATGACTAATTTTGCTACACAATCCTATGCACCAGAATTTAATAACAGGGACCGTTTTTTTCTACGTCAGATATTGTTTAATTTTTTGCAGACGTCGCGAACTATGGGCGGTAGAAAATTAACATATGACTTGAAAATGATATGTTCGACTTTGACACGAAAACACTTAAAATAATAATCTGGCGATTTTTTGCATCCGCCAAACAGTAAAATGAAGAAATATCCGTTTTAAACATCGTTAATAATTTCACTCTGTTGAAATTTTTCGTCTTTTCATGATATGTGGGCTCAATTTTTGTAACTTTAAATATTTTTGGATTTTTTTTAAAAACAATTTTGAGTTTGAATTGAAATTTTCAAATTTGTACGAATTTTAAATAAAGTTCAGAAAAACTTGAAAATGTATATTATGAAATTGGCTTGATAAAATTGGACTAATTATTGTTTGCAAATATAAGAAAAATATATCAGAAATGACCATTTCAACTGTTCTCGTAGTTGACCAAATATTTTTTGAATGCCCTTTAAAATAATCATCTGATTTTTTTTTGTAATTTTTTTCAAAAAATTTTGGAAATATTTTCTGCATTTTTTGTTCAAATATTTGAAATTATTAAGATCCCTGACTTAAACTTTTTTTTAATCGATACGGGGCCCGTATTACGGGACAATACATGTAGCCGTGGAAAAAATATTTTTTTCGATGTTCAAATTTTGTTTGAAATTTCGATTAAAAAAAATTTCCTGTGAGGTGAAGAAAATGGCCTCATAATTCAATTCAAAAAAATTTAACTTTAAGGGCCTTGGTGCATTTTGACAGATACGGATATGAGCTCGTGATGAAAAACTCTTTACAGGGTTTATATATTCTTCTCAATATACCACCAAAGTAATATTTTATACTCCAGGCAACTTTTGTAACGACAGAATTTTGGAGTTATTGCTTTTTAAGAAAACTTTGAGTTCAGATTAAACTTTTCGAATTCGACAAATTATGAGAAATTTTGAAAAAAGTTCGGAACATATAAAAATGCCTTATTTTTGTTCAAATATTTTTTACTGTATTTGTTATACAGAATTTGTAACTTCAACTTTTCGTTTAGGTGACCACATATTTTTTATATACTATTTGAAAAATCATCTGACATTTTTTGGGGATTTTCGGTCGAAACTATTTGGAAATATTTAAAAAATTTTCCTCATTTCTTGTTCAAAATTTTTCGAACTAATTTTTCTGGAATTCTTAGCTGAAAATATTCGGAATGGCTACTTTCACTATATTCAAATATGTCTTCGTTTTGTTTTCGGCTTTTTACCGATAAAATCATTTTGCAAGGAAATATCAGAAATTTTTTATTTTTCGTACGCCCACTGATAATGGGTTTTTCTCGGGTACTATGGCGTCAAAATTTCGATTCAAGGTCTATTTGCTCAAAATNGATGAAATTTACACGTTAAATTTGCCGATTTCGGTATCTTCAGCGTCTGTTAAAATCATTTCCAGCACTGGTACCAAAAACTTTTCACACAAAACGCTCATTTTCGCAATCGATAGAGACTTGGTACTATGGCCTGGTTTTCTCGATATCTGGCTTAGTTTTTGATGCACACATGTGCAAAGTATGTGCAGGTACCTGAAAATTTTGACTATTTCACCATCTAAAAAATATTTTTGACATTTTTTTCGAGATTTTTCTATTTTTTAGATTGGTCCGCAAGATTGAATTGAAGGCTAACTGATCCAAGTAAAATTAAGGTCATCGATAAAGGCGCTCAAAAATACAGCATGAACACTAAAAAAATACTTGGGAAAAATCCTAATTTCGGAACTTAATTTTTATCAAATCACAAATTTTTTAATTGATTCGGAAGCAAACCGGTGACAAAATTTCGAATGCAACAAAAATTAAGTTGCTACAATGTATGNATCTCGAGAAACATCCTCCGTCGGTTACGTCAAATTTCACCATCTTAGAAATATTGTTGAAATTTTTTTTGAGATTTTCCAAAAAAAATTGTAGTGGAGTTCAAGATTACATTGCAGGCTACCTGGTGCAAGTTAAATTAAGGTCATCGATCATAGCGTTCAAAAAATAAAGCATAAATACTGAAAAAAATACTTAGGAAAAATTCGAATTTCCGAAATTTTTTTAGGGTTAAATCAAAAAAATTTTAATTGAATCGGAAGCAAACCGATAACAAAATTTAGAATGCAATTAAAATTAAATTTCCCTCATGTATAGATCTCGAGATACAGCCTCCGTCGGTTACTCCCTTAAAGGCTCCCTTAAGGCTCTACTTTTGATGAAAAAAATAAGCAAAAAATTATTAGGTCGCAAAAAGTTTCCATTAAAAAATATAAAAACGCAAATAAGGGAGACGCACGGCCCCCGATTAAAGTAGTTTGACCAAGAGCTCAAACTTTGAGCCTCAAAGTTTAATTATATTTTAAAAGGTTATCGTCGATAACTTATCGGAATAAAAAATGGTCCCCTCATTAAAGATTATCAATTGACTGCAAAGATTTTGTACCCAATGTCACTGGCTGGTTTATTTTCCTTGGTTTTATTCTTTTTGTACTGCATTTTTACCTTATTTTATTAACTTGAACTTGAAAAAGAGATATTTAAAACTATTATTGCTATTTTTAGACAGTAATTTATCTATTTCAATCAAATAAATGAGTTATGATAATAAACTTAAAATTTGACATATTAGGGTGGATTATCAAAGAAACGATCAAAGTCTCTTTTCATTGAACTTTTACTCGTGTAAATGTACTTTGCGAATACTTGTTTCTTTATTAAGTTTCTTTATTAAAGTAATTCATCCTCTTAGTTCGTGTTATGGCATGAAGGGCCTCGGTTATTGCATTTAAGGGCCTCGGTGCTATTAGACAGATCCGGATATGAGCGTTTGATGAAAAACTTTTTACTGGATATATATCGAAGAACCTGCCTAGTG
>SCLH01002049.1:50360-63024 GCA_004367855.1 Oikopleura vanhoeffeni
AATGGAGAAAAGTTGGACAAAATGTTATGTTCTTATTATTTGTTATGAGATTAGCATATTACTTTTCATTGCAATAGCGGCGTGCGGTATCTTTGATCACGAGAAGTAAGCACAAAATGTTCAATAACAACTATGTTGCATTTATTGCGTTGAATCTTTTCTTATCAGTTTTTTTTTATTTTTTTATTATTCCAATTTCTCCAATCATAACTCGAGCCTGAACCGGAACCAGAGCCTGAACCCCATGTCTTCCGATTATTCTGAACTTCTTTCCATTCGACAGGCTTCGATGGGCTATCTCAGATATAATTTATAAAAACAACATTCGATCTCCCCTTTGAAATATAAAACGAATATTTTCACTCAGCTTCATTAGAACTAGAAAACTGTTGTTCTGACCAGAACAATTCGAAAAAAGTTTGACGACTTATCGCATAATTTATTCTCGAAATTGCATCCGTCTTGAGGATCATAGAAACTAAAAAATTAAAAAGTTTCTTGAATAATTATCAACAACCCCCTAGTGGTACGAATTTTCATACTTTTTGTTGGACCTACGAACTCTTTGTAGGGAATTATCCACACCGTGTAGATTTTATGCACAACAAATTATTCAAAAAATTACTCCATGATATAAAAAATTACCTATGATACACATAGGCTATGTTACCCGTATAGATAATCAAGGATTGGGTAGGTTTTTCTTCACCGATTTTTCCTTTAAGATATAAAACGTGGTATATAATCAGATGATTTTGGGTGTTATCAGCTTCAGACAGGATCAAATGATAGAGAGGTTAATATGTTGAAAATCTCAATATCAAACGCTATCCAAAATATTTATATCGCCTTATTTGAAACTTGGTCTCCTCTTATGGCGATAACACGTTTTTTTCTCCTCTTATTGGATATTTTAAAAGTTTGAATTTTAATTTAATTCAATGATTATAAGAACAGTAACATTAAATTCACATCGAAAAATTAGATGTTTTTATTTTTTTTCAAAATTGGAAATGCTGTTGATTTGTTGTTTGATCAATTTTTATCAGAGTTGGTTTTTTAATGAAAATCGTTCACAACATTCTTAACTAAGGAATTATGTATTAAATTTCTAAAGTCCGGACTCCGGAATTTGAGAATTCGCATTCTACGAATAAAGTTGCTTTTGAAAAATTTAAATAAAAACTTAATTGATTGATTGAAAAATGAAATATTTAATAAAAAAGTCATGTTACATACGAGCAGATTTATATAAAAAATATTTGTTGTTTCAAATAATTCAAAAGTTTTTACAGATTAATAACAAAGAAATTTAAGAATTTTGTTATACATTGTTGTGTGAAAAGAGGAATATATTTAAAAAATTTTAAATATGTTAGAAAAATCACAATAATTATTTATTAAATTCATTTTGTTTATTCGAGTTCAAATTTTGAACTTCTTCAGATGTTACATTGCTGAAAATTTATACTTAAGAATATGTATTAAATATGCATTGTTTAACGAAAGTCAGAAATTTTAAACCTAACAATAATTCTATTTCGTGTTTCAGTAGGACTTCATTAAAAATTAAACTTTTGTTAAAAAATCCAAAAATTAGTTGAATAATGAAAATTATATTTTAAATGAACAAAAAAGTAGTTATTTAATTTAAAAATTGTTTTTCAATTAATGATTATAATCGAAAATTGATGTTTTCAGGTTTGAAATACATTTTTCAATTTCTGATAAAATTCTCATTTTTGAGTCAGACAGCCGATCTTTTTTAATAAGTTACCAATAGTTTCTGATTAATTGTATGTATTTTGTAAATTTATTTCTTTTGATTATCGAATAATTCTATTCTTGAGTTAATTGATTTGACAAAATGATAATTGTTGTGCAAAATATTTGATAATCAATTTCTTGACTAGTGTTATTTTAAAATTTCTCAATCGGTTGTTTTTCGAGTTTTTACCTAAATTTTCAAATTTAACTTCAGATTGATAGAATGAAATTTTTAATTCAGAAACACATTTATATTTCCGATTTAATTTACAATTTTTTTCTTTCTGAGTTGTATATTCTTTTCAAAAAGGTTTCTTTTCACGAGGCGCTCAGTCTTGATGAACTTGAAGATGTCGTGAGACCGACGGAATTATAGATTAAGAAGATGAATCAATTCTTGATATAAGTAAAAAAAACGGGGCTTCGCCCCCGTTTTTTTTATATATATTAAAAATTCTTTAGTTATATTCTTATACGTACAACCGAATTCCAGGGACTTTTCATGCACAAATTGTGTATATAAATTTCAATGTTTTGCTCCCAGCTAACATTGGGCATCGTAGAAGAATGCTTAAAGTCCGTGCAAAAGACATAAGCAGCCCAGCAAATCTCTTGGTGTTCTAGAGCTATTTCAAAAATTGTAAATTTATAAAAATAGAGAAAAAATGTTTCTTGAAGAGAACAAAAACCTCCTTAAACCACTTAAATTAACGGAGCTTCAAAACAAAATGATTTTATAAGTCACACTACTGTATTATGCAAAAAAACTTCAGGAGTTGGTTTGACCGTGTCAAATCTTAAGCTTATTATATACGAATGTTTAGACCAAAATTGAACATTCAAACCAATACCCAGAAAATATTCAAAACTTTTTTGAAAAAGGGCTCTTAAATTTTAGATTTCTAATTTAGTTTTAACTAATTTGTGTTATTTCTGTGGTTAAAATTAAGTTGTAAAAATTTTGCCTGAAAATGATATGGATCACGGACCTCAGAGTACAAATCCTAACTATTTGAATGATACAAACAACGCGAGATATTAGCACCCAATCAAACCGTTGATTGCGGAATAGGCCGATTTCATTGGTCAGATTATGAAAGGATCAACCGCAGATTTCGCATTTTTCGAATAGTTAAGATTTGTACTCTGAGGTCTGTTGATCCATATAGATTATCGAAAACGTTAGCAAATAAACAAAATAAGAATAAATATATTATCCTCCCTAAATTAAGGCATTATACATGTATAATTTTGAAATTACTATAAAATTTATAGTATAATTTATACTATTTAATTTGTTTTACAACTTTGGTTGTTCGAGATGTGATAATAATAATATTTTTTTATTGTTATGTAAATAAATTTTGAATTTTAAGGTTCTTCATCAGTACGTTATAATAATATGATTAACGAACACAAAAAATATGCAGTCACAACATGTTCTAGAAAAAACAGAAAAGTTAACAACAAGTATTTTTAGACAAAATGGGCAACCTTTTTTGCCGATAGTTACACCTAAAAATCATTTCTGTGCATTTTTAGATCTCGTGCTGGAGTTCAAACTTTGTGTTTTTCACATAAAATAATCACTTATGAATATGGTTTTAAACTGCCGAAACGTCAAGTTTTTGAAATCAAATGAAATATTTTACTTTTAAGGCATTTTACTCGTTATCCATCGGCACTAACCACTTTCAAAAATCATATTGAATAAGTTGTCTTAATGAAAATGTGTTTCTGAGCTGATAGGTGACAATTAAGTAAAATCAATTATTAACATATTTATAATAATTAAAACGTTTATTCAATAATCTAAATTATCATACATATAAAAGATTATGAATTTCTTTATAAAAAATCTGTGAGCCATTTTTGTCTTTAAAAGAATTCGTCTATCGGCTTAAAAATGTCAATACAAAATTTTTAATTCCCCAGTTCTCAAAAATTGATGAAAATTTCAATTTTTGAATATTTTAAAAGAAAATAATTACGTGTTTAAAAGACATTTGCTAACATTTTTGATCCTTTTCACCTGTTATGAAGAAGCGAAGAATACCTGCTCGTTTGCATTAGGACAACTTATTTGACTCATATTTTTTTTCTAAACTTTAAAATCTGAAAACAGATAGGCTATCTGTATAGCCGAATTACTATCTTACCTTTAATTTCAAGGCATTTTACTCGCTATCCAGAAATATAGTTAAACAGAATTCGAAAGTTGCTTTTTGAGCGCGAATGATTATTTGAAATTATGCGAAATAACTAATTTTGCGAGTTAAAATAATCGAGCCTCAGATTGCATCATTCATCTTTTAAACGGGTCGATAGTAAAATGTATAAATGCCAAATTTTCAACTTACAATAACCTGAACAAAAAGTTCTAGAAATCAAAATTTGACCAAATTCACGCTAAATGGCTAGAAATTCAACAATCATAAGTAGAATCTAAATTTTTTTTTGTGCCAAATGATAATTTCAAAAATGCAATGACATTATGAAAAAAACCATTGAAATGTTTTGCAAATTAATATTTTGATTGCTTCATGCAAAGAAATAATTTTTAGGTCATTTGAGAGAATTCAATCTAAATAAGATGATCCGGCAAAAAAAGTGGAATTTTAATAAAAGAGTTTTTTAACTACTTATTCCTAACAAATCTTGTTAATTTTGGAATTTTGATAAATTCATAAAATATACTATAACTAGTATAATATTTACCGGTTGCAAATATTTCATATTTCAAGTTCTTCATCAATATATTTGATTTCTGCCCATGAAATGGATCAGCTGCCCATAATTCCATTTGATCAAATGTGGTCGGAGTAGTATTTTCTACGTTTAGGACAATATTTCCATTTTGCTTAATTCTATAATAAATTTCAGGACCATTATCATAAACTTGACTGATTTCAAATTTTGTCCAAGACTCTGAGCTTAGATCTTGATTCATAGCCCATCCATAATTATGGTCCCAGCTTACATATGAATTTACGATGAGTTGCTGGCTCCCTGTTATTCGAGTTTAATAATTTGTAAATCAGTTTTTTTGGTCAAAATCATTTATAATTGTACCATGCAGTTAAAATAAAACGGTAAATGGCAATTTTATTTTAAATTATGAGTCATCACAAAAAAAATATCGAACAGTTTTGGGTTGACAGTAGAAGGCCAAAATAGTAGAAGACAAAAAATAGGAAATTCCATTTGTTTGAAAATAAAGAGGAAGTTTGCTTTAAAAAATGCTTATAATCTTGTTTGCAATCAAAATTTGCGTTTCTTATATTATTTTTTCAAATGAAAAAACAAAGTTCAGATAAAGTTATTTCAAATTGGTTTTTTTTCAAGATAATTTTTCGTTTTGTAGATTTTCTCGACAAATTTTCATCAAAAAAAATTGTCAAATTTACTTTATTGTTCTAAATTTTGCTCAAATTTACATCAATATCATATTTTTCTGAACAAAATATTTTACTTCGAGAAAGATACAAAATATTGATTTTTCGGCGTTTTACTATTTTGGCGTTTCGCTGCTAACCCATGATTTTCAACCAATGAGCGCACGTTTTATTGTTTTACAAAATTAAATGAAATATTTGAAAAACGCGCCAAAAAGAGAAAACGTCATTTATAAAAGTCAATTATGGTGCAGAAATTCTATAAAATTTATAACTATGCGTTCTAATAATAAGTGGCCGATGATCAGAAGAAAAGTGCTCTTCTATGTATGTTTCAAATTCCTGGAAAATGATTCCAATTTAGCAAGAGAACGTTTAAAATCGGCCTAGTTTTCGTAAATAAGCATTCCAAGTTTATAATGTTTATTGCTCCGGGAACTAAATTTTTCAAATAATTCGAGGGGGCGTGCTTTCCGTACCCAAATTGGCCAATCGAATTTTTTTGTCCTCCCTATACTTTGCTTAGCTGGGTATGGAAAGCACGCCCGTGCTTTCCGTACCCAAATTGGTCTACATTATTTTTTTTTTATTTCGGTCAACTTGGGTACGGAAAGCATTGGTCTGAATGAAAAATATGTTTTGAAAAACGCAACGTCATGATTATGTGTAATTAGCGTTGTTGAGGAATTTCACTGACTCCACTTGAGCACAGTGATAGGCATAACTTCTGGCCCATAACTAGGGTCAGTACCGGGAGACTTATCTGCAAAAGCTTTGTAACGCGATCGGTATAATAACAACAAAACATCAATAATAAATCAACCTTTATAGCGCGGTTTAAAGCCCGAAAGGTTGTTTTTTCATGCTCTAATTGTGACTACTTGGAGGCTCCAAAAATTTTTTCATGGTCGGAATCATTCTTCTTGAGAAAGTTTGACCCCATAAACTCAAAGAATCCGGACTAAGGGGGTTAGTTTTGCAGATGAGTCTCCCGGTACTGACTCTACTTATGCGGCATAAGTTATGCCTATCACTGTGCTCCAGTGCAGTCGGTGAAATTCCTAAACCACCCTAATGATGCATAACCATGACGTTGCGTTTTTCACAACATATTTTTCATTCAGACCAATTTGGGTACGCTAGACACCGACTCTAATTCGACAGAAAACATATTTATTTTATGTATCAAAGTATAAAAAAACCATAAATCTAGAAAGTCAAGACAGAAACAAGCTCTTTAAAATACAAATTAGGCGGATTTACGTTCCCTCNAATAAAAAGAAATAATGCAGACCAATTTGGGTACGGAAAGCACGGGCGTGCTTAGCGTACCCAAATGGGTACACTAGACACCGACTCTAATTCGACAGAAAACATATTTATTTTATGTATCAAAGTATAAAAAAACCATAAATCTAGAAAGTCAAGACAGAAACAAGCTCTTTAAAATACAAATAAGGCGGATTTACGTTCCCTCCAATTTAACATGTTGATTTCGTGAAATATTTTTAGATAATGTTTTATCAAGTTTTCCTGAAATTAAAAAAAAATGAGTGAAATGAAAAAAATTAAACCCTTTGCTTGTTTCACAAAAACAGCGGGATATCGACTACCAAAAGAACCATAATTATCACCATTTGTGATATGGATAAGATTTGAATAATTTGGTCCTTGGGGACCAACAGATTTTACTTCGAATTCTAGGTGCCAAAGATATGAAATTGTAGGATAATATTTGAGTTTTGTTCCGACTTCTGGAATTTTTTCCTCACTGAAGAATAAATCAGGAATGACTACTAAATAAAGAAATTTAACTTCTAATTTGATTCTCTTACAAGCTCTTCAAGGGTCAAATACGATTATTTTGAAAAATTTTTTGAACGGTATGTTTACAATTTCATTTGACACTCCCTGGCACTCCCTCTGAAACTTCTTAAAATATCCTTTTTGTATACACTATCTAAAAGACCAGGTGGTCCGAAATTAAAAAATGGTCCGACAGAAGACGGCGACAACCAGAATCCTTAATTTCACAGGAGTTCGAAGTGTTCCGAAAAAGTTCCGGGCCTGCGATAAGTTGAGTACTCATGTTTGACGTAGTAAAATTAATCTGATATATAACATCATAAAACGATCCCTTTTTTGACAAACAAGAGAAACAACTCGGTTAACTCGTAACTCGATTATCCGGCAAGTAGTGGATCCAATCACCAATTAAATCGCATTTCGGTGGCTTAAACATAAGACGAAGATCACGTTATAGTTATCGATTAAACTGAAAGACAAAAGACGTTGTGCGTTTTTTTTTGGAAACATTTTTACTGTATTGACAGTATTATTTTTTGAGAATATTTTTTAGAATCACCAAATACAAACCTTCATGTAATCAAAAAATAACATCTAAAAGACTCTTTTTCCACACACGAAAGCCAAAAAATGAACAGTGACCGTAATATCAAGAGAATAAGGTCGGTCAAGAATAGTACTGTCTTGTTTTAAAAAACCCTCCTATAAATCACGTTTTGAATTAAGTGAGATGTTCTTTAGGAGTTTTAAGAACGGTTTTTTCCAAATTACACCCTAAGTCCAAAAACTATCACGTGCCTTCAAATTAAGAATAAGGTTTGGTCAAGTACACACGATTAGTACTCAAATTACGCTCGAAAAAAATTTGTTGGGATAATAAACACCTTAAATTTTAGAGTTTTGAACCACGATAAATGATATTTTCCAAAAAGGTCACGTGATCTATATTTTCAAGAAATAAGATAATTATATGACAATAATTTAAAACAATATTTTAGGAAATTATTTCGTTCACGGATTATATTCACCGACTTTATGAATGAGCAAGAAACGTTAACGAACTCTGAGAGGTTAGACGCCGGAATTTAGAGTTGACTATCACCATTCGAAGTTTAGTCGACAATAGCTGTATCACATTGGTAATATACTAGAGTTCGAGAAGACCATCA
Source organism: Oikopleura vanhoeffeni (assembly GCA_004367855.1). Taxonomy (NCBI): domain Eukaryota; kingdom Metazoa; phylum Chordata; class Appendicularia; order Copelata; family Oikopleuridae; genus Oikopleura; species Oikopleura vanhoeffeni. Next base: position 58,498 of record SCLH01002049.1, read on the forward strand.
TTGAGCATGACCGTTTACTTAAGCCCGCACTAGTAATGAATCAGAGCTGAAGGTATCTCACGAGGAGGAGCTATTTCTCTAAAAGACTGAGTTACTAACAACTACCAGCTCGTGATCATTACAGTATGGCCTCACGTTTAATATAGAGCATTTCTAGAAGTCAAAACTTTGGAAAAAAACCTGATTACATAAGACCCTACGCAGAAAGATATCATATTTCACAGCCGAGCAAATTATAAGAGACATTTTCTAGAGGAATTTGTAGAAACACGATATGATTATGTTTAGACAGATGCGATAGAAAACTCATTTGAAATTTTAATATGAGGTAGTTTCAAATATAATTAAGGTTAATTTATCTCATTTTGCAGCTTTTCTTTGTCACTTCGAGGTAAATTTCGCAACTTTTGTTTTCTTATCCTCATTAATGCCTTTTAATTCGTTTAAATTTTGTGTTTTGTTTTTTTAATTGTACAGCAAATTGGCTGAATATCATGTTAAGCTATTGAAAAATGTATGTTAATAATGAAACTTTGCTATATGCTCGATTTATAAGAATGGTCACTAGTTGCCGGAAATCGAGTCTTGGTCACAGCGATTTCAGTCTAAAGTCTACGAGTTAAGTTACCTTTTTTTCTGCAATAAATTTTTGTTAGTTAAAAATCCCTCTTAAAAAACTAGTCAGACAGACAAATAGACAGCATATGATATCCAGCATATCTACCTAGGTATAAAAATGAAAATTCCCCAAAAACCGTATGAAAATATTTACATGTTGGAAATATTTAATATTCCAAATTTTTCATCAAAAGATTCGATTAATTCACTAGTAGTGACTCATGACATGTCTTTGCCGATTTGAAATAAAAAAATTTGATAGTCAAAAATGAGTACCGATATCCCTTTATCACCTTTTGATTAATCTAAGAGATGTGTGCTGAAAAGAAGAGAAAGCGGCCTCATGAGTGGCTAGAAGGGGTCTTAGGAGTGTTAGAATTGGCTCCCTCAACCAGGGATCGGCAAACTGAAAAATTTTGCTGGGGCTGGGCCGCCTGGGCCACTGTTTTTGCTGAGTCTGGGCCGGGTCGAGCGGACGTTTACAAAACGTTGGGCCCTGACACTGAGAGCAGTGGTGCGACGCCGCGGACATATTTTAAGGGGGAATCACCGCAGCTTGACAACTATTTTAAATGAGCGACATGTGAGCAAATAATACTACATAATATTTTTAATATCTAATCAGCTGGACATATCAAGGTGAATGTGATCACCGGATGTCCGACCACTATGTGCTGCAACTAATTTTAGGGTATATATAAACTTTTTATACAAAATAATATCAAAATGTCAGATTTACAGATACAATAGATCTCCATATCTCAGACATTTAAATGGGACGAACTGTCGTTTGTCTGGTAATCGTAAAACGCTACAACTTCTCTATGTTACTCGGGGTCCAAAAATGATCTTTGATTTGGCATTGTGAAGAAAATAGCAAATTTTTTCAGTATCGCCAATACAGTTGTAGTAACAATCCGTCGAATTAATGTGCATTTATTTCAAAAAATAACGTTTCAATGTCCTGCTCGATTAACTGTTGAGCCGCTCAAAGAAGCTCTTGATATATATGCCATAAAAATTAATAGTAAAAACCGATTTTTTGTAGCTCGGGACGACGAGGTCAATGAAAAAACATATTTGGACTGGAGAATAATTTCTAATTCCGGAGCTGGCAGACATTGCGAATTTTGTAATTGTCAAATTTCGAAAGAAAATCGACCTCGAATTGACGAAACAGTCAAAGATAAAGTGACCAGAGTCGAAATTTTGGATCACAACCGCCAGTTTAACAAATTTACGCCATATGATATGGCCCTCTTCAAAGGGCATACCAGTACACGCACACAAGAATGGCTATGCGCCAGGGTTAACACCAGATGGAGCACGTTGAAAAAGAATGGGGTATCGACCGTCTTGGAGTTAATTTCGTGCCAAAAATGTGCGTGCCAGCCAATGAGAAGCATTCAAGTTGGTACCATCAGGCGAAAAGTTCCAGAAATAATTTCGAGGGAATCGATCCTGTGGATTTAACGATCTTATGTTATATTGCTGGAACTTTACGCCCAATCGACCAAACTTGGATTCATCTCGAGGCTTTTTTTGGCCCAGGCGCTGGGCCACATCTGGGCAATATCCTTTTCCGAACGGAACTCCATTTCAAAAACGCTTACTATCTCTATAGCGCGTGTTCGAATTCCACTGATGTTGTCTAAGTGATTGTCTTAGTGATTGCTTGAGTGGTTCCATTATCAAGACCCTTGCCTATAATCATATTCAAGATAATCACTGAGGCAACATGAGTGGGATTTGAACACGCGCTATAGAGATAGTGAGCGTTTTTGAGATGGAGTTGTTGGGTTATCACCATAGAAAAATGTTTGAGAAGTCCGGGAGTCGAACCCAGGTAACGGGACGATCGTCGAGTCGCGCTAACCACTACGCCAACTGCTCATATAACTGACTAGAATATGTTGATTATGACTCGAAACCTTTTCGAGCCAACAGAGTTCCGTTCGGAAAAGGATATCTGGGCCACTTTTTTTTCGGAAATTTTGCTGGGAATTTTTTGGCCCGGGCGCTGGGCCACATATGGGTCATTTTTCAACCAGGGCGCTTGGTCACACAAGGGCGATTTTTCAAACATGGCGCTGGACCACATTGGGACGATTTTTCGATCAGGGCGCTAGGTCACATTGAAAAGATTTTCAAAAACATTCTCCTTCTGAGTAAATGTATTTTCAGTGGTCGTTATATTTGCTCAAATTGAAGATTGAACAATTCGGGTATATATAAAGGCCAAATGCTTAAACAAAAGAGTGCGATTTTTTTCGAATAATTTGAGCTATTTGTTTTTTTGTCGAAATTTTTGTCCAGGTTTTTTTAGGCCGCCCCCCTCTCTAGAGCAAAACCGTAGTAGGTATTAAAAACGATTTTCTGCATTTTATATTAAAATTGTACAAAGTCTCGAAATTAAAGAAATTGTGAAAAATTTATAAAAAATCTAAAAATGCATCACTTATTTTCTTGTCTTTTTCTCACAGAAATGCACCATACAAAATAAAAATTGGTTGTTTCAGCAGGCCACATATCGATAAAGGCGGCTTGGTCGACATTTCTACCACGATTAATTCCCCCCCCAGAATATGAAGGCTTGGAAGAGGCAACATTTTGAATTTAGGGCGGTTTCATCAACATTTTTGCCAGATTGATAATTTAGGGCGGTTTCATCAACATTTCTGCCAGATTGATAATTTAGGGCGGGTTCATCAACATTTCTGTCACATTGATATTTNAAATATCAATGTGACAGAAATGTTGATGAAGCCGCCCTAAATTGGAAATGTTGCCTCTTCTAAGCCTTCATATTCTGGGGGAAAATTAATCGTGGCAGAAATGTCGACCAAGCCGCCTTTATCGATATGACTTGATCAAATTTTTTTAGATAACCCGCCTTTTGTTTTGAGTTTTTATTAATTTTTCGCCCTGGCCATAATTTCCGTTTTAATTCACTTATCGCCCAGGCTTTAATTTTTCTCGCCTCAATTAATTTTACGCCCGGGCCATTATTTTCGTTTTTATCATTTTTTTGGCTGAGCAAGAATTTTTGCTTTGGCCAGAATTTTCACCCGGGCCACTTTTTTCACCTGGCGCTAGGCCTGGCCCAGGCGCTAGGTGTGGCCCAGGCGCTGAGCCACTTTTTTCGCCTGGGTCTGGGCCACGATTTTGCTGGGTCTTGGCTGGGTCGAGGTTTTTTTTGGCCCAGGCGCCGAAAAGCGGCCCAGATGCCCAGCTTTTGCCGATCCCTGCCCTCAACCCACATCTCTCAGATTATTCAAAAGGTGATAAAGGGATATTATTTGCCCATTTTGAAGAGAATTTTTTGTAGTCATTGTAAGATCTGAGATTGTTTTGATTTTGAGATTTTTTTTGATTTTGAGATTTTTGACCGAAAAGTGGCGTGTGAAGCGAATTTATATTTGGACTTAAAAACGAAAAAGGTAAGTTATTCTATTTAAAAAAAATAGAACTCTATTTAACTATATGATTGTTTTGAGACTTAAATTATATTATTTGTTCTATCAAAAATAGTTTTTATTTGACGTTTCGGCTAAACAGCCATCTTCAGTTCTAAGAAAAATGCCGATTAGCCCTTAACTGACATTTTAACAATCTTTGATTTTTTACGATATTAAAACTGTGAATTCAAAGCGAAAAGACTAAATTATGAAGAAACGGCTAAATTCAGATTTCAAAATAAGGAATAAAATTATTAAACAAAATCGGATGAAATCGGGATTTTTGAGTGAGTTTCGCAGTAACTGCTAGTACCAGTCTGCTACCCACTTTTAAAAAGTTGAGGGTACAAAACTTTCAAAATTTCAAATACCCTTATGTTCGAAAATTTTTTTTCTTCAAATTTTATATCGTTTGTTTAAATTTGTTCCCATATCTTGGGAATGAAAAACC
>SCLH01002049.1:85025-108962 GCA_004367855.1 Oikopleura vanhoeffeni
GACATTTTAATCTAGTTGCAGTCGTTCCTAGCCGATTTACCTGGTTTGTATTTTGTTTGTTCAATTTAATCATATGAAAAGGTTTATGTTGCAAGCATATCTTACAGTCAGAATTAAAGGGCGGTAGCATAGTCCAGCAGATTTGAGTACATTTTTTCAGGAGCAATATTTGAGAAGAAAAAAAATGTGGGAAATTTATTTTTTATTTTTATCTTCTAATAAACGGTTCATTCTCACAAAATTCACATTTTTCATTCTAAAACATTAACAATCGTATAGTAAATACAAAAACACTTGCATGTGCAGCATTTTCCCAACTTAAACCCGACTGAAATTTATTTTTAAGGGCGATAATGATAAACTTCCAGACTAGTGTGAGTGATCTCGCTATTTGTTGTCCCATTACTCTGCACAGTCAAAATTTCTTAACAATCAAAGGTCTTCTTTATCCATGAAAAGGGTAAAAATTTGCAAAACAGTAAGCGAGAAAACAGCTCTTTTGTTTGACGATAAAACATTGACCTTAAATTGGCTTTTATATTAAACAAGTTCCGAAATGAACAAAATGGCGCTATTACACCCATTATTTTATTGGGAATTTTCTCACACCATAAAATGTCAAAGATAGGTGCCGAATGCACTTTCCAGTGCCAGGATCAGTTTAAAAATTCATCAACAGTTTCAAAATGTAAAACCTGCCGATCGACGCTAAGTTGTTCACACCGCAATCTTAATAGATACCCAGAACATTATTATTTATTCTGCTTATTTTTTATTGGAAGAGTGCAAAAAAACTACAATAAGAATTTTGACCTTGATTTGGGGAAAATTTTATTATTTTTCTAAAAAATCAATAAAAATGAATATTATGATTTTTTCAAACAGCGGTCAGAAAATTGTAGGAATTTCCAATGAAAAAAGTTAATACGTTTTTTTTTTGTTTTTTTTACCCACAGACTTTCAGTTATCAAAACAAGCAAAAAAATATTGGACAAAAATGCGGAAGTTTCAAATGCTATTGATTTTTTTCAAATTTTTTTCCGATTTCAAAGATGAAAACTTGAGTCAAATCTTTCCTAAAAATAGCATAAAAATTGACCTTTAATGGAGCTTGAATCATATATTCTGGTTGAGCTAACGAAAACGCACAAAAAATTTAACTAATTATTACTTTCGTGACGTTTATGACGTTCCATCTGCCTAGTTTGATGCCACCCCATTAAGGAGCTCCCAGTGAAAAATTATTTACTGAAATGTCAAATAATGAAAACCTGGAAAGGTAAGTATTATCCTTATTTATCACTTTCCTGAATAAACAATTGGCAGATAATAAAGTTACGTGATCTACGTACGATCCAATTTCTGATAATCTTCAATCAAAAAACTCTTGATTTGAAAGAAGTTTTATTGATCGTTTTTCAAAGCCGTGAGACGACTTAAAATGTTACGATTTTGTGTGTAATTTGTTTTCAAGATAAATTTATTGCCGATCTCTTGGTCAGATAAATTCTCAAGTGAGGGTCCAAAAGTTGTATTTATCACAAAGACCTCTGTCGCCTCAAAACCAGCGCAGCCGATTTCTGATCTGAATCTAGCATGAAGTATCAAAATTGAACGGATGTATCTGGCTTACGTTTCTGACATCCAAAAATTTCTTAATTTATTCTTATTTACAACCACAGCCAAAAATCCACGTGACGTATAATTAAGAAACAAGTTGATCCAATATCTGATACAAGCAATGTGATCTTCTTTCAAACACTGCTAAATTCGGTATTTGTTGATAACACATTGTAACACTACCATTAGCGATATCGGCTGTTTCCAGCATAGGACACTTGCACAAATTCATTTGAAAATCGTGAAATTGCGTTAGGTTCTTGCGATATGGGGCTTCTCAAGATAAAATTAAAAGTTAAAGAGCATCTCATTGGAAAATAATTAAAATATCACGTGACCTATAACCCAAAAAAATATTTAATTCAGCATATTCTATTAGTCGTAGATAATGCCTAGTAACACTAAGGAACAGACACAATCAACTGGCGGCCAACTGATTAAAAATGTATTTTTATGGCTGTAGTTCGATAGTAGGCTTCTCCGGTAATAAAAACAAATAATTTCTTATGACTTATATTTAGTTATTTAAAATTATATAGAAAAATCGTGAAAAATTAGTTTAAAATAAAATGAAAAAAGAGGAAAAAAAGTGCTTAGTTTCATCCTTTTTTCATGACGAAACAATATGTAATGAAAAGTTACTTAACGTGATTTTACGTTACGATGAAATTCTAACAATTCTTCCATCATAAAAACTCCGTGCTTTAACTAGTTTTATTGACCGTTTTTCCAAAGCCGTGAGAAAGACTTAAAATCTAGATTTTATGTGTATTGTTCTTAAAAACAATTTATTGCGGATTATCTGTCAGATAAAATCTCTAAAGTTAAGAGCCCAAGTTTGTATTTTTATCACAAGGACCTCTGTCGCCTCAGAACGGGCAGCGCGCTTTCTGATCTGAATCCAGAATAAGGTAACAAATTGACGTTTGTATTTGCCTACATTTTTTTACACACGTTTTTGACATTTTTAAAAACATGAATTCAAATTTGTTATTTTTATGTTATTTATACACTGCGTTGACAGTAGAGATGATACAAAATGAGAGTAGGAGAAAGCAGATAGAAAAACGACAAAATAAGAAGAGAAAAACGACAGGATGGAGGAAAAAATGAAAAAAATATACTAGTCAAGGTAAGTGCTTTCGAATTTTGTCCATTTTTTTATCAAAAAATTCAAATTGCGTATAGAAATGGAGATTATTGGTTATTTGCATGATAAGGGCCAGTTTTCAGGGTCATTGCAAGAGTATAAGAAAATATAAAATATTTATGATGGATTCAGATAGAAAAACTATGCGTATCAGCTTTTTTGAAAAAATTTTACCTACGATTTCCCAAAAATTTTTATTTGCGATTAAAAATTTGATTTTTTTTCGTTTTTATCAAATACCTAAGTATTTTTCTAAAGGTCACTTGCAAGATTTTAATTTTTTGCGTAGCTTTTGACTGTTGCTCAATGTGCTTAAAAATGCGCTCGATTTACTGAAAATGTCAAATAAATGAAAACCTGGAAAGGTAAGTATTATCCTTATTTATCACTTTTCCATGAATAAACAATTTGGCAGATAATAAAGTTACGTGATCTACGTACGATCCAATTCTGATAATCTTCAATCAAAAAACTCTTGATCTTGAAAGAAGTTTTATTGATCGTTTTTCAAAGCCGTGAGACGGACTTAAAATGTACGATTTTGTGTGTAATTTGTTTTTCAAGATAAATTTATTGCCGATCTCTTGGTCAGATAAATTTCTCAAGTGAGGGTCCAAAAGTGTATTTATCACAAAGACCTCTGTCGCCTCAAAACCAGCGCAGCGCGATTTCTGATCTGAATCTAGCATGAAGTATCAAAATTGAACGGATGTATCTGGCTTACGTTTTCTGACATCCATAAAATATTCTTAATTTATTCTAATTACAACACAGCCCAAAAAATCACGTGATCGTATAATTAAGAAACAAGTTGAAATAGCTATACACAGCAATGAATCTGCTTTCAAACACTGCTTAAATTCGGTATTTGTTGATTACATTTAACACTTACGCAATTTTGGCGATATCGGCTGTTCCAGCAATAGGGACACTTGCACAAATTCATGAAATCGTGAAATTGCGTAAGGTTTCTTGCGATATGGGGCCTTCAAAAATAAAATAAAGTTAAAGAGCATCTCATTGGAAAATAAAAAAAAATCACGTGACCGTATAACCCAAAAATAAGATTATTGCTGATATTGGGCAGTCGATATCCTATTCCGAGTACAGTAGATCAAAAATGCAGTAAAGCAAAAAATACAACTATTACAAGGTAAAACTTACAAGGTAAAAATACAAACCAAATACAAACGAGAGTGAGACGACGCAACCAAACAATCAAATACCCTGAATTGAAACAAACAATGTGGTTTGTATTTTTACCTAGGCAATTTTGATCTACAGTACTCGGAATAGGATATGGGACCTTCTCCGGTAATAAAAAAATAATTTCTTCATGATTATTTAGTTATTTAAATTATTATAGAAAAATCAGTGAAAAATTAGTTAAAATAAAATTGAAAAAAAGAGGAAAATCAAAGCTTAGTTTCATCCTTTTTTCATGACGAAACAATATTGTAGATGAAAAGTTACGTTACGTGATCTACGTACGATCAAATTCTAACAATCTTCCATCAGAAAAACTCCTGTGCTTTAACTAGTTTTATTGACCGTTTTTCAAAGCCGTGAGAAAGACTTAAAATATACGATTTTATGTGTAATTTGTTCTTAAAAATCAATTTATTGCGGATATCTTGGTCAGATAAATCTCTAAAGTTAGAGCCCAAGTTTGTATTTTATCACAAGGACCTCTGTCGCCTCAGAACCGGGGCAGCGCGCTTTCTGATCTGAATCCAGAATAAGGTAACAAAATTGAACGGTTGTATTTGGCCTACATTTTTTAACACGTTTTTGACATTTTTAAAACATGAAATTTCAAATTTGTATTTTTATGTTATTTATACACTGGGTTGACAGTAGAGATGATACAAATGAGAGTAGGAAGAAAGCAGATAGAAAAAACCGAAAAAATAAAGAAAGAGAAAAACCGACAAGGATGGAGAAAAAATTGAAAAAAATTACATCTAGTCAAGTAAGGTGCTTTTCAGAATTTTTGTCCATTTTTTTATCAAAAAAATACAAATTGCCGTAGAAATGGCATGAATTTATTGGTTATTTGCATGATACAGGGCCCAGTTTCAGGGTACAATTGAAGAGTTATAAGAAAATATAAAAATTATTATGATGGATTCAGATAAAAAAACATGCGTTATCAGCTTTTGAAAAAATTTTACCTACGGATTTCAAAATTTTTTATTTGCGATTTTGAAAAATTTGATTTTTATTCGTTTTTATCAAAATACCTAAGTATTTTTCTAAAGTCACTTGCAGATTTTAATTTTTGGTAGCTTTTTTGGTAGACTTTGCGTCCATGTGCCTTATAATGCGCTCGATTTTTTTTTTAAAGTTGATTACCCTGCCTCATTTTAAAATCGTAAGATTAGACATCTCCCAACTATACGGATCGATTCGGGGAGTATTTCAGAAAATTGTGATGTGTTCCAAATACAGTACAGTATGTAAATTTTTTGTTCGAGATAAATTAATTTACATACTGTATTTCTGCAAAATGCGTATGTTTTTAAAGACTATCCGAGATAATTGTCGATCAAAAACTAAGTTAACTTATGAATTAAATCGTTTTGATAGTTATTTCCGTTACATAGCAGAAATTTACCTAAACGGATCAGAACAGGAAACTAAATGAACTCAGCACTTATTTTAATTTACAGTCCTTTATCTGAAAGAACCGCGAAAGTTTCTTTATTTTTTTATTAAATCATACCAAAAGAATCTTAAAAAGTTGATGACAAGTCTTAAATCTCACAAAATAAGTTTGTCGGTCTGGTTTTTGAGCCGAAGTCTATGATTATCAGACCCAAATTTACCAATGAATTTTCAGGGCAGTCAAAAAATTTCAACTGGATATGACTAATTTATTTCGAAATAATGAATGTTGCTAGTCGCAACAAGAAGGAAGCTTATAAAAATGAGCAAAAATTGTAATTTTATGCAGTTTTTACCTTGGAGATCTTTATTTTATCACAGAACGCGTAGGTGAATCAGCCAATCAGCGGTATTGACTACCAGATGGTCCGTCAGATGCAATTGCAAAAACGACGGTTTGCCAGATTAGTGATGTACTTAATTTCACGGAAAAAAATAATACCCTTTAACGAATAATTATTTTGAATTTCAAGCTTTTCTGTCATCAGTCACTCTAACTCAAGCAGTTTTTATTTGACTTGTCGGCAGGACCTGCTGAGCGACTCTGATAGATGACAACGTTGCTCTTGTTAGCTTATCAACCTGGGTGTCGGAGTTCATTCTCTGAAATGACCAGAAAATTTCGTCAAAACATGATAACCTTTTCACCAAATGATATTTTTGAATACAGTTCTTTCGCTCTAACTGAAGATTCGTACGGTCTTCAGTATCAAGAACTCTAACCATCGAGTTTTTTGAAATCATGAAAAGTGGCCAATAAAAGGTGATTTGATGTTTTCAATCTAAATTTTTCAACAAATGAGCTCAGGCCAAAAAAGATCCCCAAAATTTTGGCCACATTTCCCTCAATTGTCTTTATAGGCAAAACCACAGTTATACAATCCCTTTCAATTGGCCTTTGGCCGATTCGGGACTAATTTCAAAGAAACTAAATTCAATATATAAGATCCTCTTTTATGGGCCTTGGGCCGATTTGGGGCTCATTTTCCACCAAAATTAAATACAAATCATAATATCTTTTTTGACCAAATATATTTTTTTAGAAATATTCATTTTAAACATATAACATTTTATAAGCCTTATATTGAAAAGCACTAGACGCTCATTTATTAGCAGCGTTAGTTCAACCACATTGCTAGCGCTGCTGCTGCAGGAGATATCAAGGGATGGGTGTTGCGTGGGTTTTCCATCTATTTTTTGCGTAGATTTAAGCGTCCCATTAAGCAAAATAGAAGAAAAATGGGGATGAGGATCGTTAACCCTATAAAATGTAACAGTTAGACCGCATCTCACCAGAGCGTGTGCAAAACCATATTTTGTTAACATTTTTATTTCAAATAAGTTTTTCAGGAAATTCAATTCATTGCCGATTTTGTTCGCATAAATGCAACGACATAATTTACGATTTTTTTCCAATAAATCGGCTTGAACTTTGAGTTAGTTGACCCCAAGTCGTTATAAAAAATTGTTCATAGCTATTAACGAAGTGATAATCACGCTAAACGTGGCTTAAAATCTGGTAGTGATTTGTAACAAGTTTCATGAGTAAGGGTTAATTAACAGGAATTAAACAAATTACTGAATCATCTACTTTTTATTTAAAAATAAAATCTTGATTAATTAATGGTGTTAGCTTTCCTCTAATTCAATTTTAGCTGTGTCCTTTGAAGTTATAAATCCGTGTGGTTAAGTTTGTAGGCAGAAAATTTATTGCTGTAGATTCGAGATAATTACGCATTAATTCATAACCCATTTTAAAATCACTCTTTATTAGAGTGACTAACTAGAGGGCGGTTGAGAGTATTTTTTTCCCGCATTGATAAAATGCCTTTCGGCATGTTCTAGAAGATGGTTAATCAAAAAGACCCGATTTGTTGGGAATTCCATCGACGTTTGAGCTTCTCGATCAAAACATTTAAGCTCAGCTGTTCTAAAAATCATAAATTATCTGTTTTGAACCAAAATTTCTTTAGAAACTTGGTTTTTGTTTGATTTTTTTTATAAATCTCATCAAACTCAAACGCCTCGGTGCATTTTGGCAGATTTTCACTTTTTCAATTTTTTTTGTCTTCATAGGAAACTTTTTGCCACTTCATAATTTTCAAATAATTAGTATTTCAAACGTTAGTTGCCACTTTTGAGCTCACTTTGTTTAATCTGAATTTTTTCAGATTGTTTATTTTTACTTTATAAATCGTCTTTTTGAAAACACTCAAAAAACGCGCGTTTGCTTCCATGTGTGCTTAATTACATTAAATTTTTTTTTATTTTAAACTTAAAAAGTCTGACCATCGAAAATTTTATATAATTTAATTTTATATGATTTCTACGTCAAATCGAAAATTAAAATTTCCTAAAAAGACGAAAAGAAATTTTAGCACATCGAAAGAAATATTTATTTTCATGAGTTTAATTAATTAATTTCACGTGTGATGGGTCGGCTTACCAATTAGCAAGTCCGGTGAAATTATTTTTTTTGATTAAAGGGCTAAGTATATTTCGCGCAAACCGTATTTCATTCAAAAAAGTTGATTCAGAGTATAAAAAGAGCGAAGAAACAAAACGTAGACATGTTAAATATAGTGAAAGTAGCATTCCTAATATTTTCAGCTAAGGATTCTAGGAAAATTAGTTTTGAAAAATTTTGAACAGAAATGAGGAAAATTTTCAAAATATTTTCAAAAATTTGACCAAAAATCTCAAAAAGTGTCATTATGATTTTTCAAATAGCAATAAAAATATGTGGCTCACCTACGCGAAAAGTTAAAGAGCCATATTGAAAGTTTTTTTGTTATTTGCAACAAATAATGCAAAAATATGAACACAAAAATAAGGCATTTTTTGATAATAATCGGAACTTTTTTAAAAAAATTTGTCGAATTCGAAAGTTTAATTCGAACTCAAAATTTTCTTTAAAAGCAATAATTCGAAAATTCTGTAGTTACAAAAGTTGCCTGGATTATGAAGCATCATTTTGATGGTTATTGTAGAAGAATATATAAACCCAGTAAAAAGTTTTTCATCAAGAGCCCTATCCGTATCTGTCAAAATGCACCGAGGCCCTTAACCAAAAACTTAGAAAAAATTTGTCATTCAAATTGAATGATTTAATCCTTGTAACATGTTTTTAATTAATTTCTTGTCTATCATTCTAGAAAATTTGATATTTGGCAGACCGGAAGTTAATTTCTCGAATTTAAGATATTTTTCACTTTTTAAATGTCTCCAGAGTAAGTTCAAAAAAATTTTGTGAATAAAAAATATTAGAAGCCAATACAGGGAGGAGCCAATATCGCCGAATTTGCCTAAATTGATGAAAAAAATTTACGCAATTTTACGATTTTTAGCTAAAATACTTCCAGTGACAATATTGCCGAATGTGCCAATATCGCCCAATTTGCCGAAATCTGCGGATTTCCTTGATATTTGTATTACGAATTACCTTGATTGCGTCATGAATGACGTCATTTTCACAATTGAATTACTCAAATCTACTTTTTTCAATTTTTGTTTGATTGCGTTTGGTGGAGTATTTAATTCTACGCATTTTAGTGGTTCACTTCAGTCGAACCAATTGGGAAACTCCTCATAAAATGAAAAAAACTTCGAAATATGACGTCATTGCGAACGCCTCCGCATTTTTCATTATTTCGGCGATATTGGTCGAATATAATCAAAACATTTCTCGAAGTTAACTTTATTAAAAGCAGTTTAAGCCACCATTGGTTAATAATTTACACGAGGGACGCTAGAGAGGAAAGCTGATTTGGCTCTTTTATGATGATTCTGAGCCATCTTCTTTTATAGAAAAATTAAATTTTCATTGATTATTTGTGTGAGCTATCCTTTGATTCGAGTTTGCTGTTTTTATTTGGCATTTTGAAAGTCCTATAACTTTTAATTTATTGATAATAAAAAAAAATTCAATTTTGAACTGTGAAATCGAAGGAACTCGAGACTCTCGAGTCGAGAGTGTGATAATATTTTAACGAAACAAATTGTGGCCTGAAAACAGTTCAGCGAATGATATGATATAATGATACAGTATCAGGGAAACTGAGAGTGGTCATTGTTGTGCGGTCGGAGAAAGCATCTGAAATAACTTTCACATACAAGATTTTTTTACAAAAAAACAAGTACAATACACTTCGGGGGCTTCAGTTTTCGATGCAAAAGGTGCGTCATCAAAGAGAGGGATTAACGTGAAAAGGGGCAGCCAATAACAGGCGTGCAAGTTTTTCCGCAATTCTTCTCAAAATATGTCATCCAATTAATGTGCTTTAATTAGCACGTAATTAATGAGGAACAAAAATTATTTTCCACGGTCTATCTTGTTAGTATGAAGTTGATTGAATAATGTTTTCGGTATACTTGGACAATTTTGAAAATTTAAATATGAAAATATTCAAACGGTCGGCTGAATTGCTATTGAAGCACTTTTTTAATTTTGACTGGAAACGCTCTTGAGTTTTATTTCGATATTCAAGAAATATATGAATCTGGCGGCCAGATTCTGGCGTTTTCCGAGGTCGTGAAAAATTTATAGATTGTTATCTGTGTCATAATTTTTTATTTCAAACACTAGTCGCTTGAAAGTTATTCGATAAAATTGTCATTGCAAAAAATTGTTTAATTTAAAAAAAAATTTTTATTGCCGCTAAAAACAGAATCGTTGAACTTAACTAGATTCGAGTTCAGATGAGGTTATCAACGTGGTCATAGACATGTGGGTCTTCAGTACAGACTGGAAGCCATTCAAAACCACTTATTAAGTTTATTACATTCACCTGGATTTAGTTCATTAATTTGTGCTGAATTATTTATTCCAGAATTTCTACTTTCTATACTGTATTCACTCCATGACGAAGTTTTTCCATTCATTCTGAGAAATGTTAGAGTCTAACAATTATACGTTTTTCGGATGAAAAAAAATTAAAATTGATTTCAGAAAATGGTGATGAAACACCGAAACGTCAAGTTTTTGATAAATAAAAATTATTTTTGAAAAAGTTTAGTTTTCAGAATGTTTTGCTTCGTTTGCTCAATTTCTGTTCAATTTTATTGGTAGAAAGATGCAATATTTTCGTGTTTATACATCTCATTTAATGGAGCGTGATTTTATGTTCAAATTGTTTCAAAATATATTCGAGCATAGAAAATTTTGCTTCGTTTGATCAATTTTTTGAAATTTTTAGGTTTTCGAAAGAACTTATATATACATTTTATTTTTTCATTCGTGTCTTCCGAAAAAGCATTATTTTTATAAAATCAATAAATTTTAAACAAATTATCGCCTCCTGGTGGCGATAAAGAGTATTTTACGATTTTTCATAACGTTGATGCAATGATATTTTAAGAATTTTTCATTGCAAAAATGTCATTTAGGTCGAAAAAAGCAAACTTTATGTGAAATTTATTATAATTCTTCAGAAAAAGAGCCTGGATATGCTCACTGCCAAATTTGAATATATGGAAAAGTCCTCTCTAACAATCAGAACCGAAATGGCTAGTAACATCGAAAACCTAGTCATTGAGAAAAACGTCATAAGAAACCAAGTCGATATCATCCGCAAAGAGCGGGAATTAATCGCCAGCCAATTACTAGCATTTTCTGAAAAAATTCTCAAGGTCAATCTAGAAATGCGCCAGATGCAAGCAGATAATCGTCGAATCGCCACTCATAATGACAACCTAAGGGCTGAACTGTACAAAATATCAAACGAGAAGATGGTAGGAGGGAGTTCAAAAAAGCTGAGTGTCAACAGACAGTATAATGCCCTCCCTGCCAAAATGCTACCAAGAACGATCGGCTCGATTCAAATAGCTGAAGGAAATACAGTAATCGTTACAGGAGGCATGAAAAACGGCATCACTATGAGAACTGTCACTGCGATCAGAGTAGGGTGGGAATTTTTTGATACCTTTTTGGCTCCAGGACCTGTAAAATTAGAAAATATGTCAAATTTGATTGCAAAAAATAATTTGAAACTGTTTCTTATTTTTCTCAATTTGATAAGCATCAGCAATTTTTGAATAATCTTTACAAAGGCCCGAAAGTGATAATTTATCAATAATAAAGTTTATTGAAGGTCCGTTCAAAATGCGTAGGCGGGTAGGCAAAAATATTATACGCTACACTACAAGTTAGTTATTCCAAACACTTCATGCGTAATTTATATACAAACTAAAATATAAGTACAACTAATTAATAAAATCCTACAGTATGTGTTTTTTTATATTGAAAAATAGTATTGTACAGTGTAAATTGTGGAATGTGTTCTGCATGGTTCGAGTAATACATTTTTTGTATTGAATCACTAGCGCCGTGGCCGATGAGTCATCAATTTGGCGTACTCCCCACAATTAGGATTGTATCAAATTTCCTTTTATTTTTAACTTGTTTAGTCACAAGCCACATAATTTCTAAAAAGTTAATTTATTTCCAAAATTAAAAAAAGAACGAAATGAAGGAAGAAAGGTCAATTCCAGAGACATTCACCCGTGAAGGTGACCTGTTTTCATTCAAAGAAAAAAGTTGGACATTTTTGTTAAAATAACTCTATGGGTCGAATAACAGGAAAAAGAAAACATTCATATTTATTCCTCGAGTTTTATTTCCTTGAAATTGACATTGATTTTTCCGAAAAATTTGTATCCATGTTTTATTCGTCTTCCCTATGTTTTCAAAAATTTTTCAAAAATTGACATTTTTTTTAATTTGTAAGGTAAAATACAGCGTTCATGATGTTGAGTCTGAATTTGCATTTTCCACCCTATATTAGAGAGCGAGATTTCAGCTCGGTTGAACTTGAGGCTTTGCCTGTCCCGTTGAAGCATCATTGCTCAGTTGTTTATAAAGGACAAGTTTTTGTTATCGGTGGAAAAGCAGATGTTGGATTTCCAAGAAAAGAAGTTTATATGCTCAGAGATGGAAGAACGTGGAAAGAAACTCCGGCTATGACTTATGCAAGGTAGGTAATTTGGTTAATCTATTCACAATATTTATACAATTAAAAGGATACTTATTTTTTCAAATGATACAAAAAAAATCTTTTAAAATTTAGGGGAAATCATAATCAAGCTGTATGAAATCAGAAAAACACAATGATTTGTTCACTCAGAATAGATCAAAATGTCCAAATCGAAGGTGAAAGTTCTCACAGAAAATTATTTTTGTATTTAAGGGGGTGGTCGTTGCAAACTGAGGCTCTAGAAACAAATTTTCCCAATTTTATTCGAGTGTTTTTGATGGGGTAGATAGTAATTCGCAGAAAATGTTATTCGTCAAAAAATTAAAAATTTCAACTTTTCACATATAAAGACAACTTTTTTGTAAAATGATTTCTGATCATCGTTACTTCAGCTTGCCACATTTTAATATCCCTATTCACACTTTGTTAATATCCCGGCCCTGATTAGGAAACGTAGTGTGTTTTTAAGTAGTAGGGCCTGGATATTACAAAAGTGTGAATAAGGGATATAGTAAGATACAAAACATAATTTTTTGATAGTTTATTCTAGAAGTTTTTGCCAAAAAGGCACTATTTTCATAAAAAGTTGGTTTTTAAGCCTCAATTTTTATAATATTTGAACATAAAACATTGAAGATATTGGGTTTTACAATGAAATTCACCACTGAAAAAGATGGCCAAGACGATTTTGAAGTTAAAATTCTCTTTATATTTGAAAAATCTAAATGTCAGATTTTTCGGCGAATTACATTTTCTGCAAATTACTATTTACCCTTTTTATATGAAACTATAGACGATTGCGAGGGTTCCGAAAATATTTTTTATCCTCTTCTCAACATAGTTCTATTGGGAAAAGAGTATGACATAAGTTGAAATTTAAGCTCAATTTTGCACATACTCTATATCCTATTCCGAGTACAGTAGATCAAAAAGTTTGCCTAGGTAAAATACAAAACAATTACAAGGTAAAAATTACAAGGTAAAAATACAAACCAAATACAAACGAGAGTGAGACGGGCCAACCAACCAATCAAATCCCTGAATTGAAAACACACAATTGTGTTATTTTTACCTAGGCAATTTTGATCTACAGTACTCGGAATAGGATATGGATTACCCGCCCTAGAGTACAAATCCAAATATTTGAATGATACAAACAACGCAAGATATTATCACCCAATCAAAACCCTTGATTGCGGAATAGGCCGATTTCATTGGTCAGATTAAGAAGGATCACCAGATCAAATAATCAGATTTCGCATTTTTCAAATATTTAGGATTTATACTCTGAGGGCGGGTGATCAATATCATAAATTTTTATACTACTAGTAATGTTTTTGTACTCATGTTTGAAAAAAAAGTACCAGTAATTATAGGAATATTCGATTTTTGTTCATTGTAATTCCGTAGTATCAGACTTGACTAACCTCCAGTGGAAATAAGTGTAAGCAATAAAAATGAAACATTGTTTTATACGTTTAATTTACGTCACAAATTATAACTTTTATTTGAAGATTTATAACGGCCATAAAAAGTGTTTGATGATTTAGTAGCGCAACATCTAAAACGCTTAATGGTCGATCAGCGAGACTGGACTTTTTGTTGTAAATTATACTCAAAATCTCAAATTAATAATAATTCATTTTTAGGTATGCGTGCATTTTCGGTTATTCATTATCACGCATTTTACATGATTAATAATTATGTGCTGATGTTTTTGAGTAATTTTCGATGGAATTTGAGCCAAAATGCTACGAAATAATGGTCTGATGATCGTTAATTTTGAGGTCATAAATATAATCACTTAAAAATGTCGAAATTTTCTTATAAACTTCTTTTTTTTGGTATATCGATAATGATCCCCGGGTGCACAAAACAACTCTTTTTCTGAGAGAATAAACTTCCATTGTCGGGCAATAATTACGTGAGCTACTGGTCGCACAAAGAATGATGCTCATTTTAACGACATAAGCAAAAAATTAATAAGAAAATAAATTATTAGGAAAATTTTTTCTGATTAATAGAATGTCCTAAAATGTCACCCGTGGATTCAAAAATGAAACCTAAGAGAGATAAAAATTATTAATGATTTTGTGCAGTAAGTATAATCTTTGATATAACCGCTTAATACAATTGAAACAGAAAACAAATTTCAAATATTTTTATTCTACATAAAGCATAAAATAAAGGGAATAACACGCCTTTACTATCTATATAAAGTCATATGTTTTTGCTTACAGGCCTACGCATTTTTGTCAGCAGCATTCCCTAAAGTTTAAAAGGGCAGTAAAACAGTTTTTCTATCCGGATTTCAAATATTTAAAATTTGAAAAAAAAACTTAAAGTTCAAATTTTATCTGAAATCTAAAGCTGATTTGCAGTAAGTCTTCGAAACATCAGGACCATCACAGCATTATTTCGCGGCAGTTTTATAAAAATTGACAACGAAACTGGTCCTGGCCATCACTATAATTATAATTTAAAATGGAGAGACAAGATTTTAATGGTCAAAAAATACGATTATATTTTTTATAAATAAATTCGAAGTATAAAAAATTTTCTTCATTTTTCACTTCGGCACAAAATATAATCATCAATTTAGAGAACGCCTCGGATGCACAGTTTTTGCTGACGACGAGGATGACGACATAAATACAAAAGAACAACTTTGGGTCATAGGCGGCGTTGACAATTCTGTTTTGGATTCAACCGAATATTTCGGAATTTTCACAGCAATCTGGCAGGATGGCCCATCCCTAAAATTTGCTCGGTCAGATGCCGCCGTGGTCAAAACAAAAATGGGAATTTACGTTATCGGTGGCAGAAATGGTGATAATGAAATTTTACAATCCGTCGAATTTCTTGGTAAAAATCACTTACAAGACAGTTTTGCCTTTGCAGCGCCCCTGCCGCTAGAAATGGAAGGTTTATCGGCGTCGGTTATAAACGAGCAAATATACGTTTCCGGTACTGTGCTAAAAACGCAATCATCTGAGATTTTACTGTATGATGGGAAAACGTGGAATCCCGCTGGAAAGCTTTTATCGCCACGTCACTCACCAAACGGTAATCGACAAAACTAACCAAAGTTAATTTCAAGTCTCCCAAATGATAAATTGAGCAGTTAACAATAGTCAAAGTTCGACATATTTTGGTTATAGGTCTAATTTTTAACAAGTAAAATGATAAATGAGGATTTGAACATAGATTTGGCTTAACATACTATATTTATACAGCCTATATCTATTACGGCACAATGTGTTCAACATTCTCGGAATCGTAGACGACCCCAAAAGTTGCTCGGATTTGGCTGAAATTTCCGGGATTTAAGTAAATCTGCGGGAAAAAATCGATTGACGATCGAAAATGTTAGAAATTTTCGTAATCGCTGATTGGTCAATTTTTTTTCTCCCTTTTTTTCATTAATTAAAGTACTTAAAAATAAGTATCACCCAGAAATAGATTCAGAGAATGTTGAACACCGTGGCACCGCGGCACTTGCTGGGGCTTTTATGTCACTTTATCAGCCAACAATTTTATATAATTCAGATTTTGAAAACGACTCATCCGATTGAGTTCGTAGATAGCTCAAATATTTAAAGAAAAATAAATTGACAAATAATGGTCCAAATCAGACCATGAGTTTCAATTGTTTAAGAAAAACTGATAACTAAACAATTACACTTATCTCAGATAAAAAATCAGAAAATGATCGGACCAATTCTGTTTTATTTTATTATTCACTAGATATTTGTGCTCAGTTTGAGCTATCTATATACTTTATCGGATAAGTTGTTTTCAAAGCGTAATTGTATAAAATTTTAGACTAAAAATGGCATAAAAGCCCCAGCAAGTACCGTGATAGATATGTTATAAGAACCTTCTTTAAAGAAATCATGGGTTTGAGCCAGATTTAAGGGGGTAATTCAACCTTTAAAGTTTGGGTACAAATCGGATATATACGGTCTCGTGGTAATCTGAGAATTTGATAGAGGGCGTGAAAGTGGTAAATTTCAGGAATATATATTCAAATTAGGATCTTACAGTTTATGATTGATTAAATCTATTTGTTATGAAACTTTGCCCTCAAAAATTATTTTGATTTTTTTTGAACTAACTACTTTTTATTGATTAATACAATACAGTATACATCCTTAAAAATTAAATTAATGTCAAATTACATGATTTTGTTCATACGATAGCAAAATTGTGATTTTTAAATAAAACATAATTTGTATTTCTAGAAAATTTAAGAAATTTTGATTTAATAAATGTTCTTAGGTTTTCTGATAAACTCCTGAAAACACACAATGAAAATATTAGTCTCGGAAATTTTTGGTTATACACCTTAACACGTGACTTCTCGTTCCAGTAACCCGTGAAACACCGACAAAAATAAATTACAACCTTTAGAAGAAAATAAGAATTTAATTTTTCGATAATAATTTTAACATTTTTTTAATCTTATTTTAGCTATCACGATAAAAAGCACAATTTGGTATCTTGGCGGTTGCTGTGGAACCATGCCGGGTCTAGAAGTTTTTAATACACAAAATCGTATATCAAATCCAATAACTCTCGAAGGTATAGAAGAAAGATATGACTTTTCAGCTGTGTATTTACCTTATTTATCGCGGACAACCTGGAATGTGTGAGTTTTCAAGGTTATACACCAGCCTTGGTCAAAAACGCCGAATTTTTTAATTGAGAACTAAATTTTGTAAAAATAAGTGGAAAAACCTTTATTAAAAGTTTTCCTTGAAAACAAAACATGAAATTCGTTACCTTTGCAATGCAACGGCAATTAACTGAAGTCGGTGTATTCATTTTATGTGTGGTCGATTCATAAATTATTTTCATGTCATATTTAGACCAATTTTACAGCATATTTTTTCTCACTTTTACATGAAATTGTAATCCATATCGAATAATACCTGTTTGTTGTTTTTTCATCCAGTGATTTCGTTCAAAACATAAAATGCGTTATATGAGTACTGGTCTGCGTAGGTTGTAATTATACTGTTTTTGGACAAATTACTTTCATGAACAAAATCACCGTCACTCACATGATGCAAATCACACAAAACTTAAAAAAAAGCAAAAACAACGCACAGGCATCATTTTGACGATTTGAAATAAGAAATTTCAAAACTCAAAAATGGGTATCGATGTTTTNAAAACATCGATACCCATTTTTGAGTTTTGAAATTTCTTATTTCAAATCGTCTTTTGATATGTAGGTTTAAATTACTAGTATAAGTTCTACTTTTGATGGATCATTTTTTTTTGATAATTATTATTTTATGTCCACCAAAGTAGACTTTATATTTTATCTATGCTTTTCTATCGGTATGTCTTGCTTGTATTTCTTTTTATTTTCAAGATGACCGTATGAAAATCAGCGGTGAAATCTTATTATTCGCTTCTTCTTCAAACTGCTTAAATTCCATGACCATTTGTATATATTATGTACCTTAAAATAATAAATATGATAAAGGACCTTAAAGAAATACTGCATAATTTATTAGCCTGTATTGGAAAATGTTTTTCTAGATTGAATAATTGCCGGTGTGCAAAAGTTTTCTTCGAAAATTCATAAGGTTTTTTATCATAAATATCAAAAAGTTTCCTGATTTCTCAGTGTTTTCACAAAAAAAAAGTATTTTCGACAAAAATTTCACGGAAACTTATTAATTTAAAATGTTTACCTATCACAAGCAGGAGTCGCAAGGAAACAACTGATCCGATTCCGACCCGATCCAATTTTTTTGCGAGCCTACCTATCCCATTCAAAAAAAATTCAGATATGCCGACCCCTGATTACAAGGCTTTTTTGAGATCAACTATTAATAATTTTGGTATATATATGTATTAGTCGGCCTTTTTCTTACACTAAAATGGCCCCATAAGTAGATATGCCAAACTTTGTTTGCACATCCACATAGGACCGAGCTTTATTGTGCTTACTTTGAAACTTTTAGAAACGCTCAAATTTTGTTTTGTCAACTACGACGTACGTTTAGCATGTAACTTGCATATTCTCTAGAATTACAAAGTGATCGATTTCACTCGATTCAAAAACTTTTAAAAAATAAACTTTTTTTAACAAATTCCGCATGATATTTTTCAAAAACTATCTGAATTTTTTTTCGGAAAAATCAATGTACAATTGATCAAACGATATTCCACTATTATATTATGACTTTCACTTGCCAGTAGCAAATTGTAGTTCATGCGTTTTCAAAATTTAATTGCTTACTTTAGATTCTAAAATTTAGAAAGCTATCAATAGAAACTTTCGATTAAAAACAAACACAATTATAAACTAATAATTGCCTGAAAAATGCATAATCCTGGGTTTAAGTTTTTTTATTTGATTTCAAAATTTCTAGAATTATTAATCTTATTTAAATCTTAAACTTGAAGAAATACCAGATCTTTGAAAAAGCTAAATTTAATTTAACAAAATTCAAAATAAAAGCGAAACGTTAGAAAACATTATGAAAAGATATTAATAATTGATAAACGATTCTGAAGTATTAGTTTGTTCCTAAGGGAAATGATTAATTGATTTTTCTGATATAATTTGCGGTAATTGCAAGGTTATTGATTATCGGGACAGATCTGGATATAAGATTCATTGGTCAAACGTGAACGCAAAAGTAGAAGCCTAGTAATATCAATCCAGTAATACCAATAAACATTATTAATACTTAATTTTTTCAAAAATGGGCAGTAAAAAGAAAATTAAAAAGCCCTTTAATTCAAATATTTAAAATATTCTAGATCTGCTGAAGTTCAAGTCATGTTATTTCTTTAGAACTAATTCCTTACTTTGAAAATAGTATAAAAAACCGAAACGTTAGTAATAAATGAATATTTCATTATTAATAGGTTATTACACTTTCTCAAAGTACCTGTACGCCTGCTAGAATCATTTGTACGCACGATGAACAAAAAACGTATATCTGAATTGGGGCTTAATGCTCATTAATTTATTTTTATCATTATTCTCGAACTCTTCGAAGATCATTCCGAGAATTTCTGTCATTAAAATATTTTTAGTTCGAATTTAAATTTTAGAAAGTGTAAAAATTTTGCAAACAGTTTTTATCAAATTTTTTAGGGATCACCGTAATACGATCACCGTAATTGAACTGTTCAATCTATTAAATTTTACACGGTGGATGGGTTGGCTTACAAATTTGGCAAGTTTGAGTGTGATGAAATCTTTTTAATTCTGAATAAAAGAGGGCTTCGATGGATTTCTGCCTAACCGTAGTTCTGTTTGAAAAAGTATGATTCAAAGTATTTACAAGAGCGAAGTTTTTGAACAAGAAAATGAGAAAAATTTTCAAAATATTTTCAATTATTTTTGACAAANTTTCCGATTTAGTTGAGTTAGGTGACACCCTACACCGTATACGGGAATTATTATACAGAAAACAATAAACTTAAATTAACTTTGTTTCTTGAAATTTATTAATATTTTTGTACATATTTACATTAAAAACACAATATGTCGCAATTGCAGCAAAATCTATTATACAATATTTTTGAAGAATTTTTGAGTGAAAGATTATCCAGAACCACCAGCATTATGACATTTTCCCCATTCGCAAGTCATTACCATTTTCATTCGAACAGTTCGATTTGGATATTTTTTGGACCGAATACATTTTACAACATAACGACTATATCCATTATCGGACCAAAATTGCTTTTCATCGCATTCATCCCCGAGTCCCATATCGTAACTAAAATTAATATTGGTAAATGAAATAAATGAGACAAGATAGTTTCAAATTTTAAAACTGTGATTTGCAGTGTTTAAGCTGTTATTTTGACACTCAATCCGATAGTCTGCCAAAAATTTTTCACAAAATTTTAATAAATGAAGAATATCTTTTTCTTAGTCAACATGCGTCTCTCAGTAGTTAACAGGGTCTCCACACCGTTTACCTTCAGTTTTTCAAAACAACTCATCCGATTCGGACATTTTTTTTCAAAAACTTATAATTTTATACAATATCCCCTATCCAAACTTTTGTTAATATCCCGGCCCTACTACTTAAAAAAACACTACGTTTCCTAATCAGGGCCGGGATATTAACAAAAGTGTGAATAGGGGATATAATCGTTTTGCGCAGCATCACCAAAAAGATTATATTTTTTAAATAGAACAATTTTGGCTTATCATCAGGGGGAGGTGGTTTTTGTGATAGCGGTAGTCTGGTAACCTTCCTCGAGTTCTTCTCGGGTAAAAATTGGGGAATTTAGCTTGAGGTACAAAAATAATTTCGATTAAAGCTTGGACACCTCCTTCGGGTTAGCAACTTTAACATTAAGGGAGTAGTGTCCGCAAACAAACTTAGCCTGAAAATCTGATATAGTACTAAACCACTCCCAAAAAACGATCGGTGATGGTCTCGTCGCTTTTCAATCATCGGTTCTCCCACAAGAGGGCGGCAAAGTCGAAAACGAAGGTACCATTTTCTCTTAAATTACATATCTTCTACATATCCGATCAACCTCATTCATGTGTCAAATTGAGCGAATTCTCAATGAGCAAAAATATTGCGGTGGTTTTTTGTTTGACTTTATAAAAATACAGTAGATAACCTTATAAAAGTGGTATTTACGACGAGACCATCACCAATAGTTTTTTTTTGAGGGTGGTCTAGTACTTTATCAGATTTTCAGGACAACTTTTCTGCGGACACTACCCCCTTAAGGGGGTTGTGGGTGTAAATTTAGCTAATTGCAAGCAAAGTAAAATCGCTATAACTTTGTTAATATGGCCTGAGTGAGTACATTTGTGAATGCATATGTAAATTCAAACCGCGAGGATAACTGGTAAGAAAAAAATACTTTTTATAATAATTTTCATAATCATGTATGGCAGTTTAAATATGCTAAATTCAGCTTGTTTAAACTCTCGAATTTGAATAAGTTCGCATTTTTTAACATATTTTAACAAAAATTTTCCAGGATTGTGCAGAAACCACGCACTATCAAATCCTGAGCTCTGATTATTTGTTTTAACTTTTATCGCCTAAAAAATCGAAATTGTATTTTTACAACAATGTAGAATTTCTGTTTTTATCATTTTTCGGGAGAGTTGACCGAAAATTGAAAATATGAGCTTGGAAAATTCTAGCCGTTCAACTGGAGTACAACCCCTGAAAAATGCATCACAATTGTATGCAGCATGTAAAAGTTTTTTCCTGATAGAGAACAAAAATCTAACGTTGATTCACAAGCACCGCATTTCTCGGCAGTCAACAATTTACGTATTGTTTTATGCTCAATCAAACCGTAAAGAGTAGGCGAACCAAATATATTGCTAATTTTTCGAAAAATTTGTCATGTGATAAATAAAAGCCGCTTTGAATTGCTTGCATATTTCCAACATTTAGCACCCACAACCCCTTAAGCTTTGAAATTCAATTAAAATCAAATTTCAATCCAAAATTAAAGCGGAAAGAGAATGAACTCAATTCTTCAAATGAAAATTTCAAAATTTAACTGTCAAGAAAAAAAGCTGCAGATGCTAAAAATCCAAAATTTTAATTTTCAAAAAATCAACCGTGAGCTACGATTCGATATTTCGGCTGATAAAATCTTAATTAAACAGCTGCATGATGATCTAGATAAACTAAAATCCACGAAGAAATAACGATAAAATTTCAACGTTTTTTCTCTTCATTACCAATTACATTATATATTTATATATTAACTCTTAAAAATTATCTGTGTTAACTTTTTTTAAACTGTTCCTCAAAAATAAGTTATGCCATGGAAGTTTATTTTTACACCTCAAGCTTAATTCACTCAATTATTATTCGAGCAAGGCGTTTTGTACGATACGCTTCTACAAGACCACCCTAACACTCGCAACCCCCACTAGACTCCCGCTATCACAAATGCTATCAGCTCCTGACTAATTTTCAAAAACTATTATTTATCTATAATAAATCTATGAAAAACGGTTACTATCGATTAAAAAAGCCGAAATTGTTCTATTTATTTCAAATAATTGGGAAAAGGATATTATTTGGGTGAAAATTAATTCCAAAAAGCATAAATGTCGATTTCTTAAAAATCAGCTTGGAAATATTTTTCGGTGTTAAAATTCATTTAAAACCAATATTTTGTAAACTTATTTCAACACAAAAAACTCACTTTTTACCTAAAAAGTGCCGAAAATATTTCTTAAGGGGATTGTGGGTGCAGTAGTTATTTTCGACCACGGTCGCAAACTACTCGGTATTTTTTCAATTGCACCTGACATCCAGCACCTCGGGATCGTTTGAAATTAAAAAAAACACCAAGTTATTTTGGATATTTTTTTCTAGAACATTGAAATCGCTTGCTCACTGAAATGCCCGAATAATGGCAGATAATCAGAAACAAAATAACCCATTAGTGATCAATTTTCACGAGATTCAGACCAAAATAAATTTGGAAACTTTTGACCAATATTCTAGAAAATTTCCAAAAAATATCGTTTCGGACTTGCATAAAACGGAAAATAATTCTAGATATGGTATCATTTCAAAATACAAAAAAATCAACTTGCAAGGAAAGTAATTCTAAATGAAAGTATTATATTGATATTTGTTTCGATTTTAGCGCCTTTTCAATATTCATTTTTAGCCTAATCAGATAATAGGCGCGCATAAATAGCAGAAATAGTGATTGCGAGAAATATAAAAAAATTATAAAATCCTTGGTTCAAAAGTTAAATACGATAATAGAGAAGGATAGATATAAAGAGAAAAAATCGCTGTACCGTGTGAGTTATACTTTAATATTAATTTTGCCTATATTAACTATAGCAAGAATTTTCAAAAAATTTCGGCGAATTAAGATGAATTTATAAAATATGCTTGGTTGCAATTGTAGAGAATTTTTTTCTGGCCAATAATATCGGCATTATGTGATTTTCAGATACGTGGATATGACGGTATACTTCAATGGAAAGAAATACCAGCAATTAGGTTTTATGCATTTAAAGGTTGATGTGATGATATTTTTAAAAAATGAATCAATTTTTGACTTTTCAAGGTTACGGACTACAATATGCAATTGGAAAAATAAACGTTCACTCAATTCTCACAAAAGATATTTGAGTTTTAAAAGGCTTATTTTCCCAGCAAATTGCTGGAAGCACCCACAATCCCCTTAAATATTTTAAAATTGAAAAAAAAATTTTAATATCAAATTTGGAACTGAAAACGATGGTCAGAGTTTCTACTAAAGATAATTTGAAGAATAAATTGCCTTTTTCTTAATTGAAATTTTCGATTGTTTGACGAATAACATTATCAAAAATTAATATTCTCTCTTAATATCTTAATTTATTAATAATTACTATTAATGTCTTAATATCCCTTAAATGTAGAGTTACTAACTGACAAAGAAGGTGCTGCAGCATGCTTCTCGAGTGTTGTATAAAATAGTATTTTAAGCGATGGGTGAGCGAGAATATACTTCACTCCCTGGTTAGTGAGAAACTCTACATTT